>JASVEL010004536.1:0-84528 GCA_032618575.1 Nicotiana noctiflora
GAATACCATCTACATCGGGTACGCAGATGCGACCCTTGCATCCTCACAACACCATCACCGTCGATAGTCACATCTCTAAGATCATTATGCTGCACTCTGTCCTGAAGGACAAGTAAATGTGGGTCATCATACTGTCGCTCCCTGATGCGATCATATAAGGAACATCGAGAAACAACACAAGCCAACACTCGACTCGCTCCGAAATATCTAATCTCACTAGCCGATCGGCTGTGGCCCGAACATCATGAAGAAATGGCCTCTACCCAACTCGGGACGAAAGCTAGGCTACCTATAAGTAACCGCCTTCCGACTCGGCAAGACGGCCACAACATCGGACTTCCCGATGATACAGATAAATGATGTCATAATCTTTAAGCTAACTCCCACCACCTCCGCCGTCTCAAATTAAGGTCCTTCTCGTCCGAATAGTTGTCGAGCGTCGCGACGATCCGTGAACACCTGCTACGAGACACCGTATGCGTAACGCTCCAAATCTTCAAAGATGAACCATGGTCGCTACTCCGCATCACGAACACGGTAGTTCTTCTCGCGGGGCTTCAACTGAAGAAGCATAAGTAATGACCCTACCCTCCTCGCATCAACACACAACCAATGCCAACGGCAACTCCCGAGGCATCACAACATACGCGATAAGGATCCGGCTCGACGGCGTAATCAAAACGGTGCCGTGGTCGCGTCGTCTATTATATCCGAGCAGAGGCACCCGCTCACTCTCGCTTGGAGAGCATTTCGGAGTAGAGACGGGCACGCGGCCGAGTCGAGCACCGCATTTCACCCCGTACGTACGCGGCACCGAGCGCACCATTTAGATCCCCGAGGACATGTCAGTGCACGCGCGATCGACTTCGGTGGTTCGCGGACGAGTTCCCGCCACTCGCCGAGCTTGCTCACAACGACGTCGCTATCGGGCCGAGTATTCGTACGGCCCCCCGCACGAGGCATTGTGGCGGCAGTACGGCAGCATCATCCGTCTCGACGTGTTCGAGCCCAGCCGAGGATAGTCGACAGGACCGAGTTAGTCCGTGATGCTCCGGACGAGCAAAGTCGATCCACCGAGATTTCGCACCGCACAATCTCGCCGTAAGCAGGCATGCAGACCGTAGAGTTCGAGAGTTGTCTTTCGTGGTCGTGCGCACATGGCATCGTCGGGCGTCTCACCCATGGCGGCGTCGCGAGGTTCGGAAGCAGGCGGAAGCCGAGTCCTGTGCACGTCGGTCCTTTCGAGATACTCGCAGGTCGGGAGAGCGTGGCATACGCAGTTAGTCTTCGCCACCCGCCTTATCCGAACCGTTCATCCGCATTCCACGTGTTTATGCTCCGGAATATATCTGGGATCCGTCTCATGTATTGACTTCGCACTATTCGAACTCGACGGCGATCTATCATACGACGCGAGCCTATCGCTATTTTCGGGTCGCTGGTGCAAGAAAACCGAGATCGAGCGAGATTGCACCGGCTAATGTTCAGCCGAGCAGGTCGACCCGCGATGAGGCTACTTGGGAGATCGAGCAAGAGACGCGAGCCGATATCCTCACTTGTTCGAGACTTCAGGTATGTTTTCTTGACCCGCCGAGGACGAGCGTTTGCTTAAGAAGGGGAGAATGTGACGACCCGTCCCGTCGTCACGAGAATTACCACCCCGTTATGTCGTAATTACATATTTCTTGCTTTTATATCGTTGTTAAAGTCTATCGGGGAGTTAGGAGTGAATCGGATCGAAAATAAGGCATATTGCCTTTTTGAAGGAAACTTGGATAAGGAAAGTCAACCCGGAGTCGACTATTTAGTTAGAGGGCTCGAAATCGGATTCTGATGATTCGGTTAGTTCCCGGAGGCGATTTGTGACTTAGGGGAATAACGGGAATTGAATTCGGAGGTCCGGTGTAGAAATAGGTTTGAATTGGCTAAGGTTCAATTTTGGCGAAAACCGAACGGTAGGTGAGATTTTTATCCGGGAGTCGGAATGGAATTCCGAGAGTTGCAGTAGCTCCGTTAGGTGATTTTGGATATGCGTGCAAAATTTCAGGTCATTCGGAGGTGGTTTGATCGGATTTTGATCGAATAAGAATTTTGAAAGTTATAGTTAAACTTAAGCTTGAATTTGCTGAAAACTAACGATTTTGATGTTAACTATTGTGATTTAATGATTCGAGCAAGTTGGAATGAGGTAATAGATCATGTCTGTATATTTGGTTGAGGTCTCGGGGGTCTCGGGTGTATTTCGGATGTCCAACGGGTCATTTTTGAAAGTTTTTGCCGTTTTGAGCATAAATGTAATGATCCAAAGGTCTATTTTTAGTTCTAGATATCCAAATTTTTTTTCGAGACTTCGAGAATTTAAATCATGAATTATAGGACTGATCTGGAAATTTTGGTTTAATTTCATCAAGTCACGATTGGGTTTTTGACGCGATATGTGAGTTAATTGTTTAACGAGCGAAATTGGTATTGAAATGAGCAAATGAGCTCCAAATTCAAATTTGTTTGAACCAGTAGATCCGTATCAAAATTTTGGAGCCATAATAAAAAGAATCGTCTAATTTCGAGTTCGTATGATCGAGTTAGGGCAATTTAATAAAAAATGATTGTGCTGCAATTTAGAGAAAAAGCTGCTGCAATGAATAGTACCCGTGAATCAATGAGAATACATCATAATATGCTAATGGGACATAACCCAATCGAAAGAACTCGAAAAATACTCAAAATTACGAAATTGGCAAAACTCGAGCCCGGGGCCCACGTCACGAAAAATTCTGAAATTTACATTTTTGGAATCCTCGTCTCGTCATGAGTCCGTACATACCAAGAACTCCCAATTCGGACCACAAATGGTCCTTCAAATCCTAAATTTAAGGTTTTTGCTTCAAGCCCTATTTTCTTGATTTTTAGCAATAAATTCATGAATTCCATGGATGATTCTTGTATAAAAATATGTAATTAAATCATAAAACTTACCTCCAATTGATTCTCAGTTGAAATCCTCTTTAACCCTCGTCCAAAAGCTCCAAAATGTGTTCAACAATGGTGGGAAATGGTTTTGCTCGCGGATGAAATGCCATTCTGTCTAGGTTTTTTAACAAAATTACTGTTCACCCGCGTTACTGTTCACCCGCATTACTGTTCACCCGCATTACTGTTCATTAGGTACTATTCACGTGTACTGTATACGATACTGTTCACGGGTACTATTCATTGCAGCAGCTTTTTCTCTAAATTGCAGCACAACCATTTTTTACTAAAATGGATCTAACTCGATCATATGAACTCGAAATTAGAGATTCTCTTTACTATGGCTCCGAAATTTTGATACGGATCTAGTGGTTCAAACAAAACTGAATTTGGAGCTCATTTGCTCATTTCAATACCAATTTCGCTCGTTAAACAATTAACTCACATATCGCGTCAAAAACCCAATCGCGACTTGGTGAAAGTAAACCAAAATATCCAGATCAGTCCTATAATTCATGATTTAAATTCTCGAAGTCTCGAAATCAAATTTGGATCTCTAGAACTAAAAATAGACCTTTGGATCATTACATTTATGCTCAAAACGGCAAAAACTTTCAAAAATGACCCGTTGGACATCCGAAATACACCCGAGACCCCCGAGACCTCAACCAAATATACAGACATGATCTATTACCTCATTCCAACTTGCTTGAATCATTAAATCACTATAGTTAACATCAAAATCGTCCGTTTTGAGCAAATTCAAGCTTAAGTTTAACTATAACTTTCAAAATTCTTATTCGATCAAAAACCCGACCAAACGACCTCCGAATGACCTGAAATTTTGCAGGCACATCCAAATAACGGAGCTACTGCAACTGTCGGAATTCCATTTCGACTCCCGGATTAAAATCTCACCTACCATCCGGATTTCGCCAAAATTCAACCTTAGCCAATTCAAGCTTATTTCTACACCGAACCTCCAAATTCAATTCCGATTGTTCCCCTAAGTCACAAATCACCTCCCGAACTAACCGAATCATCAGAATCCGATTCCGAGCCCTCTAACTAAATAGTCAACTCCTGGTTGACTTTCCTTATTCAAGTTTCCTTCAAAAAGGCAATATGCCTTATTTTCAATCCAATTCGCTCCTAACTCCCCCGATAGACTTTAACACTGATATAAAAGCAAGAAATATATAATTACAACATAACGGGGTGGTAATTCTCGTGATGACGGGCCGGGTCGTCATATTCTCCCCCTCTTAAGCAAACGCTCGTCCTCGAGCAGGTCAAGAAACATACCTGAAGTCTCAAACAAGTGAGGATATCTGCTCCGCATCTCCCGCTCGATCTCCCAAGTAGCCTCCTCCACGGGTCGACCTCTCCACTGAACCTTAACTGATGCAATCTCCTTCGACCTCAATTTTCTTACCCGGCGACCCAAAATAGCAATAGGCTCCACATCATATGATAGATCACCATCAAGCTGAATGGTACTGAAGTCTAATACACGAGACGGATCCCCGATATATTTCCGGAGCATAGACCCATGAAATACTGGGTGAACGCTGGATAAGCTGGGTGGCAAGGCCAACTCATATGCCACCTCTCCAACCCTCCTGAGTATCTCAAAAGGACCAATGTACCTAGGACTCAGCTTCCCTTTCTTCCCGAACCTCATGACACCCTTCATGGGTAAAACCTTCAGGAATACCCTATCACCAACCATGAAAGACAACTCTCGAACTCTACGGTCTGCATAACTCTTCTGGCGAGATTGTGCCGTACGAAGCCTTTCGTGGATCAACTTTGCTCTATCCAGAGCATCCTGAACTAACTCGGTCCCTATCAACCTATCCTCACTAGGCTCAAACCATCCGACGGATGATCTACACCGTCTGCCGTACAATGCCTCGTACGGGGGGCCATCTGAATACTCAACTGATAACTGTTGTTGTAGGCAAACTCAGCAAGTGGCAGGAACTCATCCCACGAACCACCAAAGTTAATCACACATGCCCGCAACATATCCTCCAGGATCTGAATAGTGCGCTCCGACTGCCCGTCTGTCTGGGGTGAAATGCGGTGCTCAACTCAACCCGCGTACCCATCTTTCTCTGAAATGCTCTCCAAAACTGAGAAGTGAACTGAGTGCCTCTGTCAGATATAATAGACAGCACTGACCACATCACCCGTTTTGATTCTGCCGTCGGCTTCAGATCCTTATACTGTATATTGTGATGCCTCGGGAGTTGGCATTGGCATTGGTTGTGTGTTGATGCAGGAGGGTAGGGTCATTGCTTATGCTTCTCGTCAGTTGAAGCCCCACGAGAAGAATTACCCTGTTCATGATCTGGAGCTAGCAGCCACAGTTCATGCTTTGAAGATTTGGAGGCATTACCTGTACGGTGTCTCATGTGAGGTGTTCACGGATCATCGCAACCTTATTCAGACAGAAGGACCTTAATTTGAGACAACGGAGGTGGCGGGAGCTTGCTTAAAGATTATGACATCACTATCCCGTATCATGGGGAAGGCCAACGTCGTGGCCGATGCTTCGTCGGAAGGCGGTTACTATAGGTAGCCTAGCTTTCATCCCAGTTGGGGAGAGGCCATTTGCTTACGATGTTCAGTCCCTAGCCAATCGGCTAGTGAGGTTAGATATTTCGGAGCCGAGTCGAGTGTTGGCTCGTGTTGTTTCTCGATCTTCCTTATATGATCGCATCGGAGCGACAATATGACGACCCACATTTGCTTGTCCTTGCGGACGCAGTGCAGCATAACGACGCTGTAGATGTGCCTATCGACAGTCGATGGTGTTCTCGAGGACGCGTGGCCGTATACGCGCACCCAATGTAGATGGTTCGCGGAGTCGATACTCGAGGAGGCACACAGCTCGCAGTACTTATTCACCTGGGTGCCGGAAAGATGTACCAAGACTTGAGACAAGACTACTGGCGGAGGAGAATGAAGACGGATATTGTTAGGCATGTAGCTAGGTGCCTCAATTGCCAGCAGGTCAAGTATGAGCATCAGAGACCGGGCGGTGTTCTTCAGCGTATGGTCATTCCCGAGTGGAAACGGGAGAGGATCACCATGGATTTTGTTACTGGGCTTCCTCGGACAGCGAGGAAGTTTGATTCTGTATGGGTGATTGTTGATCGGCTGACTAAGTCCGCACATTTCATCCCAGTTAGCACTACTTACTCATCGGAGCGGTTGGCAGCGATCTTTATTCGGGAGATTGTAGTAACTGTGAACAGTATCGTATACAGTACACGTGAATAGTACCTAGTGAACAGTAATGCGGGTGAACAGTAACGCGGGTAAACAGTAATTTTGTTAAAAAACCTGGACAGAATGGCATTTCATCCGCGAGCAAAACCATTTCCCACCATTGTTGAACACATTTTGAAGCTTTTGGACGAGGGTTAAAGAGGATTTCAACTGAGAATCAATTGGAGGTAAGTTTTATGATTTAATTACATGTTTTTATACAAGAATCATCCATGGAATTCATGAATTTGTTGCTAAAAATCAAGAAAGTAGGGCTTGGAGCAAAAACCTTAAATTTAGGATTTGAAGGACCATTTGTGGTCCGAATTGGGAGTTCTTGGTATGTACGGACTCA
This sequence comes from Nicotiana noctiflora, assembly GCA_032618575.1. Lineage (NCBI taxonomy): Eukaryota > Viridiplantae > Streptophyta > Magnoliopsida > Solanales > Solanaceae > Nicotiana > Nicotiana noctiflora. The sequence goes on from JASVEL010004536.1 coordinate 6,605, forward strand.
TGACGAGACGAGGATTCCGAAAATGTAAATTTCAGAATTTTTCGTGACGTGGGCCCCGGGCTCGGGTTTTGCCAATTTCGTGATTTTGAGTATTTTTCGAGTTCTTTCGATTGGGTTATGTCCCATTAGCATATTATGATGTATTTTCATTGATTCACGGGTACTATTCATTGCAGCAGCTTTTTCTCTAAATTGCAGCACAACCATTTTTTACTAAAATGGCTCTAATTCGATCATACGAACTCGAAATTAGACGATTCATTTTACTATGGCTCCGAAATTTTGATACGGATCTAGTGGTTCTAACAAAACTGAATTTGGAGCTCATTTGCTCATTTCAATACCAATTTCGCTCGTTAAACAATTAACTCACATATCGCGTCAAAAACCCTATCGCGACTTGATGAAATTAAACCAAAATTTTCAGATCAGTCCTATAATTCATGATTTAAATTCTCGAAGTCTCGAAATCAAATTTGGATCTCTAGAACTAAAAATAGACCTTTGGATCATTACATTTATGCTCAAAACGGCAAAAACTTTCAAAAATGACCCGTTGGACATCCGAAATACACCCGAGACCCCCGAGACCTCAACCAAATATACAGACATGATGTATTACCTCATTCCAACTTGCTCGAATCATTAAATCACTATAGTTAACATCAAAATCGTTCGTTTTCAGCAAATTCAGGCTTAAGTTTAACTATAACTTTCAAAATTCTTATTCGATCAAAAACCCGACCAAACGACCTCCGAATGACCTGAAATTTTGCAGGCACATCCAAAATCACCTAACGGAGCTACTGCAACTGTTGGAATTTCATTCCGACTCCCGGATAAAAATCTCACCTACCGTTCGGATTTCGCCAAAATTCAACCTTAGCCAATTCAAGCCTATTTCTACACCGGACCTCCAAATTCAATTCCGATTGTTCCCTTAAGTAACAAATCACCTCCCGGAACTAACCGAATCATCATAATCCGATTCCGAGCCCTCTAACTAAATAGTCACCTTCGGGTTGACTTTCCTTATTTAAGTTTCCTTCAAAAAGGCAATATGCCTTTTTTTCAATCCAATTCGCTCCTAATTCCCCCGATAGACTTTAACACTGATATAAAAGCAAGAAATATGTAATTACAATATAACGGGGTGGTAATTCTCGTGACGACGGGCCGGGTCGTCACACAAATATACACATGAAACCTAAACCCAAGCCATGCACGGTTCTTCTTTGAAGAACACACGAACCAACCCCCAAATCCAGTCCAAATCTCCAAATCTGAGCGAGTGAGCATCAAACTTCTTCTCACGCGTTCCCCCTCTCTCCTCGTCACCAAAATGTAACGATTTCTGACAAATTCCATTCTCCCTCACATGTTTTTTCAATTTTTATTTGCGGATTTTTTACCCTTTGATCATATACAGAAAAATGGGGGGCGTTAGATTGATTTGAGGTTAATCTAAGCCTTCCATTTGTCCCTCTCTCATCAGAAACGTAGTGAGAAATTCGTTTTGGGAGGAAAAATTTTCGTTTTGGGTGGATTTCTTGGAGGTAAAGGCAGAAGGTTCGAGAAGCTTGGGGTATATATAATGTGAAGTAATTTCTTGTGAAGGGTAACGGAAAAAATTCAAGAAAAGAAAAGTGGAAAGGATTCTAAAATTTTTATTTTTTCGGAGTTTGTTTCTTTTTCTTTATCGAGTTCATTAAAATTTTAAGAGAAAGATAGATATTTTCTTTACGGTCCGAGTCCTATTTTAAGTTCGAAAGAGATGAAAAGATGAATTGAAGCTCAAGTTTGATTTTCTATTGTTGTTCTGCTCAGCTGCTGCTGGACCTCGATAGGGTTTGGAGTCAAAAGGTGTATCGTTGAATCTATAATTGAAAATGTTGGTTTATGTTTAGTCAACAATGGCATGCTGAAAATGTTGGTTTAGGTTTAACAATGGCATGCCAATTGGAAGAGTTGGTGGAAAGAGTTGGCATGAATGCTAGGAGGAAGCTTCCTCCTTTGATGTCACCCATGACATCAAGAGGAGGTAGTTTGATGTCACCAAGACATCTAGAGGAGGTCCTTACCCCTATAATGGCATGCTATAAATAGATGCACTCTTTCATTTGTAGAAACTATCCCAAAAACAATACAATATATTGTTGTGAGTAGAGAGTTAAAGAGAGAAATTCTCTGAAGTGTAATTGGGAAATCTCACATTCCTTTTTAAATAATAGTAAGTCAATTGTTCTCTGATGGACGTAGGATTACTTTGATCCGAACCACGTTAAATCTTGTGTTCTTTCTTTTACGTTTTCGCTATCAATTGGTATCAGAGCGACAAGATTCAATAACTATCCAAGGAGGAAGAACAAGCAAAGATGAGTTCGATGAAGTTTGAAATTGATAGATTCAATGGACGCAACAACTTCAACATCTTCCAGATGATGGCGTTACTGCGGAGGAAAGGTTCAATCCATGCTATTGACGAAAAGTATCCTAAGGATATATCAGCTCCCGACAAGGAGAAGATTGAAGGGGATGCATTGAGTGCAATCCAACTATCCCTTGCACCTAACGTGCTTTGTGAAGTGAGTACAGTACCGAAGAGACGGCCAAACAGTTATGGAAAAAGCTAGAAGGGCAGTACCAAGACCGATCAGTGACAACAAAGATGTTACAACGACGTCTTCACACATTTAAGATGGGGTCAGGTACTTCGTTACAAGATCATTTAGATGCGTTCAATAAACTTGTCATGGACTTACAGATTGCAGGAATTAAAAAGGAGGAGGGGACGCTTGCATGTGCTTTGCTATTTTCATTGACTTCAGGATATCGTGATATCGAGAATTCAATGATGTATAGCAAGGAGCCTATCAAGCTTGAGCAAGTGCGACAAGCACTTAACTCTAGTGATGTGCGGAGGCACATCGAAGGAGACAGAGATGACCAAGCAAGTGGGCTCTTTGTGAGAGGTCGGACTAGCCAACAGGGAAAGAGCAAATCAAAGTAGAGATCAAAGTCTCGTGTGAACAAGAAGAATACAAAGTGTTGGGGTTGTGGCAAGAAGGGGCACTTCGAACGAGATTGCCCAATGTCAAAGTCCAAAGAAAAAGCGAGTGCATCTACAGTTGAACAAGGTACATGATTTTGATAATGATTATGTACTAACAACATCGTGTTATAATAGTAATTATGGAAACAAATGGGTGTTAGACTTTGCTTGTACTCTACATATGACGTTCCGAAAAGACTGGTTTAGCAGCTATGAGAAAAGTGGAGGAACCGTAGGGCAATAATGCAACTTGTGCAATAGTTGGCATTGGCTCGGTTCGAGTTCGAGTTCGCTGCCATGATGGAGTCGTGAGGACTATTACACAAGTCCGTCATGTTCCTGATCTAAAGAAGAATTTGATCTCCTCGGGTACTCTGGATGAACAAGGCTACAGGTATATGAGCGAAGCAGAAACTATGAAGGTGACTAAAGGTTCTTTAGTCATGCTGAAAGGCAAGCTAGAGAACGGCCTTTACACATTGGCCGGAAGCACCATTGTTGGCTCTGCAAAGCAAATCAAAGTAGAGATCAAAGTCTCGTGTGAACAAGAAGAATACAGAGTGTTGGGGTTGTGGCAAGAAGGGGCACTTCGAACGAGATTGCCCAATGTCAAAGTCCAAAGAAAAAGCGAGTGCATCTACAGTTGAACAGGTACATGATTTTGATAATGATTATGTACTAACAATATCGTGTTATAATAGTAATTATGGAAACAAATGGGTGTTAGACTCTGCTTGTACTCTACATATGACGTTCCGAAAAGACTGGTTTAGCAGCTATGAGAAAAGTGGAGGAACCGTAGTAATGGGCAATAATGCAACTTGTGCAATAGTTGGCATTGGCTCGGTTCGAGTTCGCTGCCATGATGGAGTCGCGAGGACTATTACACAAGTCCGTCATGTTCCTGATCTGAAGAAGAATTTGATCTCCTTGGGTACTCTGGATGAACAAGGCTACAGGTATATGAGCGAAGCAGGAACTATGAAGGTGACTAAAGGTTCTTTAGTCATGCTGAAAGGCAAGCTAGAGAACGGCCTTTACACATTGGCCGGAAGCACCATTGTTGGCTCTGCAAATGCATCTACAGTGTAGTTATCTAATGATGACAAAGCAAGATTATGGCACATGAGACTGGGTCATATGAGCGCACGTGGACTGGAGATGCTGAACCCTTTCGGAAGGTGAGAAGATCAACACACTTGACTTATGTGAGCACTGCGTTCTAGGGAAGCAGAAGAAGGTCAGCTTACGCACTCGTAAACACAAGACAAGAGGAGTGCTAGACTACATCCATTCACATTTATGGGGTCCCTCTAAACTTCCATCGAAGGGCGGAAAGAGGTATCTTCTCACTTTTATCGATCATTTCTCACGAAAGGTTTGGGTGCATTTTTTGAAGGCAAAAAGTGATGTTTTTGAAGCATTTAAAGAGTGGAAGATTTTGGTTGAAAATCAAATGGAGCGGAAAATCAAGTATCTTCGCACAGACAATGGCTTGGAGTTTTGCAACGAAGAGTTTAATGAATTATGCAAGGTTCATGGGATCTCAAGACATAGGACTGTCAGGCATACCCCACAGCAGAATGGAGTTGCCGAGAAAATGAACAAAACTTCTTATTGAAAAGGCTCGTTGTATGCTCATACAAGCCAAAATGTCCAAAGTATTTTGGGCTGAAGCAGTTCACACTACTGCTCATATTGTCAATCGATCTCCAGCATCGGTGATTGACTTTAAGACTCCGAATGAGGTATGGTCATGTGAACCCTCTAACTATTCATACTTACGAGTATTTGGGTGTCCAGCTTATTATCACGTTAATGAAGGAAAGCTTGAACCAAGGGCTAAGAAGGCCATATTCGTAGGGTATGTGGATGGAGTAAAAGGGTACAAACTTTGGTGTTTGTCTTTACTTAAATTTATAGTTAGTAGAGATGTCACCTTTGATGAATCCTCTATACTTGATCCCCGTAAAGTTTCCGTGGAGTTTTCAGGGAACAAGAACAACGAGCAGGTGGAGCCTCCGGTGGTGCTTGCCAAGGAAAAGGATCAAGAGACTCGATTAAAGATGAGTCAGAAGATGTAGATCTTGAAGAACTTGCTGTCAATGAACCATACACAATTGTGAAGGGGAGGGAGAAGAGGCAGACACGAGAACCGGAACGCCTTATAAATCAAGCGAACTTGATTGCATATGCGTTCGTAGCTGCACAAGAAGAGATTAAGGATCTGGAGCCCTCCTCGTATATTGAAGCAACTTCTTGCAAGGATGCTGCACAATGGCGGTTAGCCATGTCGGAAGAGATGGAGTCTTTCACAAGAATCAGACATGGGTCTTAGTGAAAAGATAAAATGGGAAGAGGACAGTTGGATGCAAGTGGATCTACAAAAAGAAAGAGAGAATTCCTGAAGTGGAAGATGCTAGGTTTAAGGCGAGATTAGTTGCAAAAGGTTTCCTCCAGAAGGAGGGAATTGACTACAATGAGATTTTCTCTCCAGTCATGAAGCATAGCTCAATTCGCGTGCTACTAGCATTGGTTGCACAATTTGACTTGGAGCTTCAACAGCTTGATGTCAAAACCGCTTTATTATACGGTGATCTAGAAGAGACAAATCTATATGGATCATCCTGAAGGATTCTTAGCTGAGGGAAAAGAAGATCACGTATGCCAACTAAAGAAGTCTTTGTATGATTTGAAGCAATCCCCTAGACAGTGGTACAAGAGGTTTGATGCATTCATGACTACACATGAATTCTCAAGGAGTGCATTTGATAGCTGTGTGTATCACAAGAAGATGTCTGGTAACTCGATAATTTATTTACTGTTGTATGTTGATGAGATGCGTATTGCTGCTAACAACATTACAGAGATAAATGCTTTGAAAAAACTGTTGAGTAAGGAATTTGACATGAAGGATTTAGGAGTTGCAAAGAAAATCCTTGGTATGGAGATTTCAAGAGAAGACGGTGTTGTACATCTTTCTCAGAAGAGGTATATTGAAAGGATTCTCGAGAGATTCAATATGCATACGCAAGCCTGTAATTACACCATTAGCTCCTCATTTTAAACTTTCAGAGTTACAAATGCCTCAGTCCGAGGAAGAGGTGGAGCATATGTCAAAGATTCCTTATGCCAGTGCAGTTGGTAGCATTATGTATGCTATGGTATTCACACGTCCAGATATTTCTCAATCTGTAAGTGTGGTAAATAGATACATGTCCAGCCCAGGAAAGAGGCATTGGGGAGCTGTCAAGTGGATATTGAGATATCTCAAAGGAGCTTCTAGTGTTGGTCTGACTTTTCGAAAAAGTGGTGGCGGTATTTCAATTCTTGGTTATGTGGATTCTGACTATGCAGGAGATCTTGACCGAAGAAGGTCCACAACAAGATACATCTTTACCCTCGTTGGCAATGCCGTTAGTTGGAAGTCGACTCTGTAGTCGATTGTCGCTTTGTCTACGACAGAAGCAGAATACATAGTAGCAACGGAGGCGGTGAAGGAAGCTATCTGGTTAAAATGTTTAGTAACGGAATTGAGTTTGGATCAGCTGGAATCAACTCTTAGATGTGATAGTCGGAGTGTTATTCATCTAATGAAAAATCAAAGATTTCATGAGCGCACTAAACACATTGATGTCAGATTTCATTTCCTTCGAGATGTTGTTGAAGAGGGAACTATCAAGGTCGTGAAGGTTATCACAGACGATAATGCTGCAGATATGTTGACCAAGATAGTCCCGCTCGCTAAGTTTACACTGCAAAGACTTGGCGGGGGTGTGCATCAACTGATGCAACTACGAAGAGAACAATTGTTAGGTGGAGGTGGTATGTTCAACCATGGTTTGATTCTTCTTGTTTCTTACAACATGATTGCCCAGTAAGCTTAGAAGTTTTGGTCAGAGTTGTTCACACACACACTCGAAACGCAAACCAAGGTGGAGATTGAAAGTATTGGTTTATGTTTAGTCAGCAATGGCATGCTGAAAATGTTGGTTTAGGTTTAGTCAACAATGACATGCCAATTGGAAGAGTTGGTGGAAAGAGTTGGCATCAATGCTAGGAGGAAGCTTCCTCCTTTGATGTCACCCATGATATCAAGAGGAGGTAGTTTGATGTCACCAATGACATCAAGAGGAGGTCCTTACCCCTATAAATAGATATACTCTTTCATTTGTAGAAACCATCCCGAAAACAATACAATATATTGTTGTGAGTAGAGAGTTAAGAGAGAAATTCTCTTAAGTGTAATTGGGAAATCTCCCCCTCCTTTGTAAATAATAGTAAGGCAAGGTGGACGTAGGATTATTTTGATCCAAACCACGTTAAATCTTGTGTTCTTTCTTTTACGTTTCCGCTAACAATAATGATTATAGAAGTTCAAAATTTCAAGTTCAATCTCTTTCTCTCCTGCATCTCTGTTTTAAGGTGTTATTGAGCCATAGGGATTCGTTTCTAGAATGGTGTTTTCTCTGTTCAAATTTCATATAGGAGTTGAACTTGGAATTATCATTTATGTTTCTTGCTGATGAATCTCTTTTCACTGGTGTGATGCGATTGAGTGAGTTCATTCAATAGGAGCTGGATTAAGAGTTTGTCTTCTATTGCTTATATGGTTTAACTGTTATTATGATATCGAGTTTTTGTTTGAGTCCAGATATCGTCGGTTTCAAATAAATGATTCTGTTCAGCTTGGAGATTGGTTAGGTTGATTGGCTCTCCTATTGTTTGCAAAGTTGTCCTGTTATAGTTTGGTTAGTCTTTCAGTGTGAAACTGCTCTTGCCTGTTAAAACTTGGAAGATGAATCATAGGTTTTCTTGGTTTTGAACATGACAGTATGAGTATAAAACGTTGCATTTGAGCTAACAATAGCTTCTGTCTAAATAGGCTCTCACGAGAAGAAGGCTAGAGTTCTCTATTCATTAGTTCATTAGTGGAGTGTATGTTAAAGTTTATCTTGCTTGCTTAATGGGTATAATGATGGGTTCATCTTTCTTCTGTTTACTTCGACCACTGTGTGAGGTGTGTCCGAGTGGATAGTTCTCTGTCATTTGTGCCATTTTTGAGTTATTTTGTAGAAAAACTGTTGGTTGTGTTATTTTGATTTAAAGGGATGAATCAGTTTTTCATCTGTGGAAGGTTGTTAATTGTCTATTTCCGAGCTGATAGATAGGAACTGAAATTAGGTGCTTGTTTGGGAATTTCTTCTGCTATAGGAGTCTAAAAAATACCACCTTTATCTTATGTTGGGAGTGAGTTAATGGTTGGCTTTGTTAGTCAATTCCAATACAGCATGGTGCGCCAACTGATTTTCAGAAACTGAAAGTTGTGGATTTCAAAAATAAGTATCATTACTGTTATAAGCTCTTGTTTTATTAAAGTGATAGATAGGAACTGAAATTACGTGCTTGTTTGGGAATTTCTTCTGCTATAGGAGTCTAAAAAAACCACCTTCATCTTATGTTAGGAGTGAGTTAATGGTTGGCTCTGTTAGTCAATTCCAATACAACATGGTGTGCCAACTGATTTTCAAAAACTCAAAGTTGTGGATTTAAAAAATAAGTATCATTACTGTTACGATCTCTTATTTTATTGAAGTGACTTGAAGCATGTTTAGTCTACATTTGAGTTGAGTCATTTCATTTATTGAAACTTCAAGAATGGGATTCCTTTCCCTTAGTAAATGGTCTTTGTTCTAATTAATGGACTGTGATGCATTTTGGACCAGTCTGCCATATGTAGTAGTTGTATTTTCCTCCAATAATTGTAAGTTTGAAATCAAGATAAGTCTTAAGGGAACCATTCTTGATTTAGATTGATGTGTACATGGTTTGAGGGAAAACTTTCAAAAGCCTTTTCAATTTGGCATTCCAAAGGCATAACAGAGTTCCTCAGGCTGCCTATATTAATCACACTATGTTCGCTATATGCATCAGAACTTAAGTCGTAGGCATATTTGAATCCCTATTAAGTTCGAGATGTTAGTTTGAGCATGAATCCTTTTCCTGGTAAATCCTAAGTATTAGTGAGATAATTTGTGAGTAAGTTAACTTTCGCCGAGTATTTATGGTCTGAATATCATCGTCTCTGCCAAGTTTTCGCTACTGCTGGACATGAAATTTTCTGTGTGCCTCCATGATTATCTGTTCCTGGGTTACTTTCTTTAGTGTTAATCATTTGAAGTGGAAGTATTAGCCAGGGTGGTTTGTTTAGATTGTTTTCTCAAGCCAAGGCCTAATCTTTTGTCCTATTATTCTTTTGTGAACTTAATTTTAAGTTGGCTGCTTTAGTGTTCTAGTCCTTCTGTCATGCTTTGCTATGGTTACTCCCTAAGAGGAAGAAGAGAAGATTAGCTTTAAGTCTCCATTTCTATAGAGAGAACGTGTCTGAAATGATTATATTTATACTCGTGCTCAGTTATATTGTTAGACTTATACATACTTTTGGATAATTTATGCAATTAAAGGCAAAAGCATTCTGCTACTGACCGCTTTGGATTTATGGGTATCGAGGAAATGTTCCTGAGATGCAAGCTTGATATTTACTCCATACAACTAGTAGCCTTATATTGAACCTCGAATTAGTTATAATGCGAACATTCATAGGTTGATTTAATTGAATACCTATCCCTTTGGAATAACTTGAGGCGTGTTAAGCCAAATAAAAAAATGCATAAATAGCACGACTCTCTTAACTATTACATAAAAATACTTAGAATTCGGGACATACTGTTTAGCGAATTTCACGGCCTTCCCTAAAGATAATAATACGCGTAATTGTTTTAGGTGCGCTAGTATAATAATATTACCTTCCTAAACACGGGTGTACATTTAGGTGACCCAAATCAAAATCTCAATGAAGTCAAAATTTGTCAAAAGCCACTGGTGCGACGTGGTTTGAGATACATTTTCACGATGTTGAAATTTTTATTAAAATAAATATAAATAAAAGCAGTTTACTAATAAATGGCACATAAGTTAGAACATGTTTTGAAATTAGATAAAATTAAATACAACAGTTGAGCGATCGTGCTAGAACTACGAAATCCAAGAATGCCTAACACCTTCTCTCGGGTTAACAGAATTCCTTACTTGAATTTTTGGTTCGTGGATTGTTAATAGAGTCATAAATTTTCTCAATCTGGGATTTAAATTAAACCGGTGACTTGGGACACCAAAAACCAATCATATCCCAAGTGGCGATTCTGAAAGAAATAAATAATTTCATTTCGAATAATGTCACTTTAATTGGAAAAACTCCCTTATACATTTATCCTTCGAGGTAGGTGCGTAAAAAAGGAAGTGTGACAGCTCTGGCGACTCTGCTGGGGATAAGGACCCAAAACTTTGGTTCATGGTTCAAAATTCGAGCTTAGAATAATTGTTGTGCTTCGCTTTATTTGATTTTCCTACATGTTTCATGCTTAATGTGCAAAATGTTGCTTTTTACCACTTTGATATAAACTACCACGAAAACCTTCTCTTCTCACATCCGGGGATGTGCTTACTAGTTGAGACTCTCTATTCTATTAGTGTCAATGCCCTGAAATAAGAAAGAGGCTGGATAAGTTACTAAGCCGGATGGCCTTTTAGTTCCCGGTTCGTAGCCCTCAGCTCGACTCAAGTTGTCCGCTTGGGTACACAGTCTAGAACATATACTTAGGTTTTAAAACCTAGAAAAATAACTCATGCCGGATTCCTGGATAGGACACTTGTTTGCCTCATGTACATCTTGTGCTTTTTACCTCTTTGATATTATTTGAGATGTATATATAAACTGTACCGAAATTCTTCTCTTCTTACCTCCGGGGATGTGTTTACTGGTTGACACTCTCTACTCTGTTAGTGTCAAACCTTGAAATAAGAAAGAGGCAGGACAAGTTACTAAGCCGGACGATCTCGCGGGTCCTCGGTACATAGTCCCCTCCTCAACTCAAGTTGTCCGCTCGGGTACACAGTCTAGAACGAATACCCAGAGCCTAGAATAACTTGACTCCATGTCGGATCCCTAGTAGGAGTACTTATTTGCATCACATGCATATAACTTAGGGGACTCAACACAGGGGTTGGGTCCGTCTGGGAAAGGTAACCAGATATGAAAAAGATCATCTTAATGCATATGACGTGCTACTTGCATTTATTTGCTCGGCTTCGCATGTTGACCGGCTTGTATACAATGAGTGAAAAATTATGAAACATAGCAGTGTTAGGACTAAGTGAGGGTAATCATTTGAAAAGAAAAATCAATGCCCAATTAGCATTGAAATGCTGTCGGATTTTCGAAAACAAAAATGAAAAAATAGAAAAAAGAAAAACATTTGAAAAATATAGAAAGTAATTGTTGGTCAAAAATAGCTTTGATTTTGGCCAATTGGCCCGAACTACGCTGGTTTGATTCTCACCGGATGTGAGATACGTAGGTAACCCTCATCGGGTCCAACCTCCCCTTTGAAAAAATAGTCCAAAAAATGTTAAAATTTTAATTTCTTGCCAAAATAAATCATCCCGAACTACGCTAGTTTGATTCTTGCCAAGTGTGAGATACGTAGGCAACCCTTGACGGGTCCGACCACCCTTTTTGCATAAATAGACAAAAAATACCAAAATTTTATTTTTTGTCACAAATAAATCGGGCGACATCATTTTTGTTCAAATTAAGCCGAATGTCCCAAAAGGGCGTCGGAAGGCCGCTTTTTGCAAGAACAGCCACCCCAAGTCATTTTAAATGGTTTGCGGGCACAACCTTAAAATCTCCCTTTCGGAAGTGCTGAAAGTCCGTGTTTGCAAAACTACGTCTTTGCTTTCTTTAATAATTTTTTTTTGAAAAAATTGCCATATTTCTTTTTAAGTCACATAGAGTCATTAAATAGCCAGCTTTCTGTAAATAGCCTACAATTGACATTGGAACCTTCTCAGTCCTGCGCGCAGGCCCGCGACAATGCCGAATAACGCCCCGCGGATCCCAGGGTTTGAAGTTTTGATGTACTTCTAGATTAGTCGAGTTTGTATTTTATTTTGAGTCTTTTTTGTATTTTCCTTTTTTAAAATGAAAACAAATAGTCTAGTAATTTTGTAATCGCAGTTGTTATTAATGAAAATTTGAAAATTCAAAAAAAATAAATTTTTTTTCCTTACTTCTTGCATTTAATTTTGCACTTATTTTCAAGAACTACGCTTGGTATGATTCACGCGGGGTCATGATGCGTAGCCAATCTACATAGGATTCGACCGTAATCTTAGAAAAAAGAAGAAAAAAAAGAAATATGTGGGAAGTAATTGAGGGAAAGACAAGAGAAAAGAAACACAAAGGAAGAAAAAGTGCATTGAACAAACCATGGCCAAAGAAAAGAAATAGTAGAAAATGAAAAAGAGGGAAAAGATAATGAGAGAAAACAAAACAAAAGAAAAAGAAAAGAGAAAAGAAAAAGCCGGGATGACGCATGAGATCGAAGCAAATATGTAGATATTCAGTTAACTGTATAGCTGCATCACCCTCCAATGTGCAGTTACCTATCTGTTACTTGTTTTACACTAGTCGTGCTTGCTGTCAATTTCCAACTGAGTTTTTAGAAATCGTTGTTGGTTTGTGGTAAGCTGTCCTCACATCGATACTTCGCTATATCAAAAGGAAGCACTGAGATGTCATCTGAAGTCACCTTGCCTGCAATCCCCATACCTGAAGATAACCTGATCTCTAGGATCCCTGCCTCTGAATCCTCTAAAATTGAAGAAAATTGGATACTGCGCTTGCGATTTATTGAAATGTGGGATGGTTGGAACAATGGAAAGAAACCCCCAAGCACTATCCCCAGATTCCCAGAATTGTTCCCTAGATCTTGAGGGGTTACCACTGTCCCCATCAGTGGTAACCGGGATGAAAAAGAAAAGAGAAAAGAAAAGAAATAGTAGAAAATGAAAAAGAGGGAAAAGATAATAAGAGAAAACAAAACAAAAGAAAAAGAAAAAAGAAAAGAAAAAGCCGGGATGACGCATGCGATCGAAGCAAATATGTATATATTCAGTTAACTGTATAGGTGCATCACACTCCAGTGTGCAGTTACTTATCTGTTACTTGTTTCATACTAACCGTGCTTGCTGTCAATTTCCAGCTGAGTTTTTAGAAACCGTTATTGGTTTGTGGTAAGCTGTCCTCACATCGATACTTCGCTAGATCAAAAGGAAGCACCGAGATGTCATCTGAAGTGACCTTGCCTGCAATCCCTATACCTGAAGATAACCTGATCTCTGCGATCCCGGCCTCTGAATCCTCTAAAATTAAAGGAAATCGGATACTGCGCTTGCGATTGATTGAAATGTGGGATGGTTTGAACAATGGAAAGAAACCCCCAAGCACTATCCCCAGATTCCCAGAATTGTTCCCTAGATCTGGAGGGGTTACCGTTGTCCCCATCAGCCGCCCAAATATTCCTTTGGGCCAACCTACTATTGTCGGTTTCAAATAAATGATTGTGTTCAGCTTGGAGATTGTGTGGATTCGTCAAAGTGTTATATTACTGTTAGTTAGGTTGATTGGCTCTCCTAATGTTTGCGAAGTTGTCCTGTTATAGTTTGGTTAGTCTGTCAGTGTGAAACTGCTCTTGCCTGTTAAAACTTGGAAGATGAATCATAGGTTTGCTTTGTTTTGAACATGACAGTATGATTATAAAACGTTGCATTTGAGTTAGCATTAGCTTTTGTCTAAATAGGCTATCACGAGAAGAATGCTAGAGTTCTCTATTCATTAGTTCATTAGTGGAGTATGTTAAAGTTTATCTTGCTTGCTTAATGGGTATAATGATGGGTTCATCCTTCTTCTGTTTATTTCGACCACCTGTTTACTTCGACCACTGTGTGAGGTGTATCCGAGTGGATAGTTCTATGTCATTTGTGCCATTTTTGAGTTATACTGTTTGTTGTGTTATTTTGATTTAAAGGGATGAATCAGTTTTTCATCTGTGGAAGGTTGTTCATCGTCTATCTCCGAACTGATAGATAGGAAATGAAATTACGTGCTTGTTTGGGAATTCCTTCTTGTACCATAAAATGACACTTTTCCCAATTAAGTATCAAATTTGTTTCTTCACAGCGGGTGAGTACCTTGCTTAGATTCTTCAAGCAATCATCATAAGAAGACAAAAACTGAAAAGTCATCCATGAACACTTCTACGAATTTTTCCACCATGTTAGGTGAAAATAGCCATCATGCTTCTCTGGAAAAGTGGCTGGTGCGTTACAAAGTCCAAACGACATTCGCTTGAAGGCGAAAGTGCCATAAGGACAAGTAAACGTAGTCTTCTCTTGATCCTCTAGGCATATGACAATTTGATTGTATCCTGAATAACAATCAAGAAAGCAATAATATTCTTTCCCGGCCAACCTTTCTAGCATTGATCGAGGAACGGAAGTGGAAAGTGATCCTTGCGAGTTGTCTCATTTAGTTTTCTATAATCAATGCAAAGTCTCAATCCCGTAATAGTACGGGTGGGGATTAGCTCATTCTTTTCATTCTCAATCATAGTCATCCCTCCCTTTAAGGGCGCACATTAAATTGGGCTCACCCAGTTGCTATCAAAAATGAGAAAAATGATACCGGCATCGAGCAACTTGATTACTTACTTTTTCACTACCTCCTGATGGGGTTTAATCTCCTTTGATGCTCTACACTAGGGCGGTGCCTATCCTCTAGAAATATTTTGTGCATGCAAAACGATGGACTAATACCCTTGATGTCAACTATAGTTCACCTAATGGCCTTTTTATTCTGGCGGAGGACTCTAAGCAATTTTTCTTCTTGAGTGCTAGTCAAGCTGGATGAAATAATTATAGGCAGAGTCTCTGAGTTCCCTAAATAAGCATAGCGCAAATGAGCTGGAAGTGGCTTGAATTCTAGCTTCAGCACTTCTTCAATAGATGGCCTGGAAACTGTTGGAGTTACAGGTCTGTCTAACTATTAAAATTTTCTAGAACCATACACATAACCGCAGGACATATCTAGTACTTGCCCTATTTCTCCTATTTTGTCATCTTCACTAATTTCTACCTCCCCAAATCAATACTCGCTCAACATGATATGAAGAGCTCATATAAGGTACTAATGGTGTAGCATCACTCTCCACCACAGAGATCATGGATAACCCTTCATAATGGGTTGGCAACTTCAGTGCTCTATAAACATTGAATACCTCCACTTGGTCTCCTACTCTCATTGTCATCTTCCCTTTGCAAACATCAATAATAGCTCGGCCTGTGGCTAAGAATGGACGGCCCAAATAAATGGGACTTCCTGATCAGGCTCGTAATCTAGGATGACGAAATCAGCAGGAAATATGAAAGAACCCACTTGAACTAGCACATCTTCAATGACTCACTCGGGATGAGCAAGGGAGCGATCAGCTAACTGCAAGATAACTGTAGTTGGGCGTGGTTCGCCCAACCCCAACTGTCTAAATACAGCTAGTGGCCTCAAATTTATGCTCGCACCAAGATCACATAAAGTTCGCCCAACACCATGTTTACCAATGGCGATGTGAATATTGAAACTACCTGGGTCGTTCAATTTCTGTGGTAGCTTGCCTGGAATTCTAGAACTGCACTCCTTAGTTAGTGCCATAGTCTCAAACTCGGTCAACCTCCTTTTATTTGCCACAATATCCTTGATGTATTTAGCATATTTGGGTACTTCTTGCAAGATGTCAACCAATGGAATATTAATCTGTACCTGCTTCAAGATGTCAAGGAATTATTTTATATGCGGCATTGTCCTTAGCTTTCTGCAATCTTTAGGGGAATGGAGGTGGTGGCCTTGCAACCATTTATGAGGATTGCTCAGCTACCACCTTTTCATCTGGTTCCTCTGGTTCCTTGGCTTTCTCTGATGTTGATTCCACAATAACTGGCCTCTCTTCAAAAGTCACTTAATTCCTTTTTTTTTGAGGAACTTGTTCTAGTTATCTCCCAGAACTCAACAACACAGCATTAATTGGTGCCTTAGGATTTGCTTCAGTATCACTTGGAAGAGCTCCAGCTGGTGTAGTGTTTTGAGCACTAGGAATCTGTCCCATTTGACACTCTAAATTTCTCACTGATGTGGTAAGGTTTTGCTGTTCAACCATCATCTTTTTAAACATGTCTTCAAGTTGACTCATAGAACTTGATTGTTGTTCAACTTGGGGTGGCTTATATTGTTGTTGAGGTGCTTGAGGCCTATATTGATTCTGAGTGCCCTGGTTTACACCCCAAGAGAAGTTTGGGTGGTTCCTCCAATTGGGATTGTACGTGTTCCCATATTGATTTGGTTGACCCCTATTTGCATTACCCACGAAACAGACAGATTCATGATTTGCAGGACATATATCGCTCGTGTGCCCTTCTCCACATATTTCACAAAATGCTTGAACCTGTTGTACCTGTTGCTTGTTGATGCCCAAGTTCATTTGGCTAACTTGATTTGTCATTGCAGAAATCTATGCTGATAATGCCGAGATGACATCTAACTCAAGAACGCCTGCAGATTTTTGAACTATGTGTCTGCTACTCTCTCCCTGCCAGTCTAGATTACTCTTGAAAATTTTGTTCAACAATGCATATATCCCATCAAAGCTTTTCTCCAACACTTGACCTCCTGCTGTAGCATCTACCACAATTTTTGTTTCAGAATGCAGCCCTTCTATGTAAGTGTGAGCTAATACTTCATTCGTCTGATTATGACAGTCTCTGAGTAGCCCCTTGAATCTCTCCCAAGCTGAATATAAAGATTCACCTGCTTTCTGTTTGAAGGCAACGAGAATCAACAAATTCGACCCCGCATTGTTCACAAAATTTCGGGTCTTCTTTACTATTTCACTTTGTATCTTTGCAGTTTTGCCTGAGGGAAAGAACCTTGCCAAAAATTTTCTTGCCAAATCATTTCATGATGTAATGGAATAAGCTGGTTCTGACTTTAGCCATCGCTTAGCTTCGCCCAACAGAGAAAATGGAAAGAGTGTAAGCCTTACATAATCTGTAGTAATCCTGTTATAAGTATCACTAATCTCCAAGAAGTTCAGAATATGCTATTGTGGATCCTCCTGTGGAAGACCCATGAATTGCCCATTTGCATGAAGTAGCTAGATCATACTCCACTTCAGGTCAAAGTGCCCAGTGATCCTTGGCTTCACTATACCAGAGGTGACATTAGCTGTGCTTGGCATCGCCACCTCCTGAACAACCATGGGTTTCCCTTCTGCCATGTCCACCGGAAATTGAAAAAATGCCTGAATATTATTCGTATCCCTTGCTTCCCTTAACCTCCTGCAAAATGTTCTCTCAGGTTTCGGATCAAAGCCTTGAAGTCGGTCCTGGCTTCAAACCCTACGCATTCAATCAAAGTTCCTGAGATGAGAGCAACAAAATAATCGCCTTAGATTTGATGAAATAAACAATTAAAAGACAAACTAGCAAGTAGTTAATATTAAGTTCCCCGGCAACGACACCAAAAACTTGTTGGTCCCAAACGCACACGCAAGTATACGTGGTCGTACAAGTAATATTGTGATAAGTCAAGTGTCGAACCCAAAGAAACTTGTATCAACTACCCACTAACGTGCCAATATTGTTATTCCGTCAATTCAAGTTCGAATTCAAGATGTTTATTTGTGCTAATTATAATCTTAAATAACAATTAAATTATCAAGTATCAAGTTGATTGTTGTGTGTAATTAATATAGACAAATATTCCAGGGTTGTGATTTATGCCAATTGTATTGTGTTTTAACTAACTATCCTTTTCATATAATTCACTCACAGTTATTAATTAGTCGATAAATGCTCTCATAGCCTTCTCCCGAAGTACTAATCACCTATTCTTAATAGATCAACCTCTATATTCCTATGAAATTAATCTATAAAAATGCAGTAAAATCACGACATTTAATTAAGCAAGGTGATTAGGTATATTCCTATCCTAACCACAAATCCTGCTCCCCGTGAGGGTTACGATCCTGCTCTCTTTAATTCTTCTCTAATCTAAACATGGCTTTTCCAAGCATAATATAGATAGTAAATAGAACTTAACTGCTGGCCATACAATTAAGCAATTAAACATTGAATTATAGAAACAACCATATATGAATGAATTATAATCAAGATCAAGTTAATTTTAAACCATAATATTTATGGCTACATCACAACCCTAGAATAATGGATGTTTTAGCCACTCATGTTGATACAAAACTCAACAATAATAATCTTAAACATAATATGAACAAGTAACTAAAAGAAAGTTTGTAGAAAACTCTTTTAATTGTTGCTTCAAGGTAGTATTCTTCCTTCTCCTCCTTAGCTCCAAGAGTCTTCAAGGGATTCTTCTCTCTAGAATGAATTGTATCATTCCCCTTCTTGCATAAAATCTAATCTACTTTTCATAATGGAACTTTCTCTTTTTGGATTGTTTAGTGGATTTATCCCCAGTTGATAAAATTGACACTCAATAATCACTTTTCTGAAATTGATTAGCGCAGACGTGCTAATCCCGCACTAATGCCCACGCTAATGGGGTTTCATTCTGCCTGGATCATTGGACTAGCGCGGGCGCGCTAATCCCGCGCTAGTGGGGTTTTGTGCTGTTGCGTTTCTGCTGCTCAAATTTTCACTTGATTACCGTCATAAACTCTCGTTAAAATCACAATTAGAGCTAATTTTTACATTATTTATACATTTTTAAGTAAACCATTCTTAAATTAGAGCATATATATAGGCTATATTATATAATTTAGCCTATTATCAACACCCCACACTTAGTTTGTTGCTAGTCCTCGAGCAATCCACTATATTCTTCTAGAGATTCCCTTACTCAAACATTCCCTTAATGTCTTACACCTAGAACATTGTACATCCATAACACCTAGCAGTGAACAACCATAGCCTTAAAGTTTACTCTCAAATGTCATGCAAGATTCAGCTTCCTCAACTTACTCAATACAGAAGTCAAGATTTATGCTTTTCTGTGACAAGTCATATGCTCTCACCATCATACCCTCAAGAACTTTTTGGAATTTACTCCACACATTCAAACCATATACTTGTATAATTCAATGAAAGTACTCACTCTCACAATAGAAGTCATATGCATGCAATGGGTACCATAAGCTTGCCCGTAATGTAAATTTCTACTAATGTAGGCTAGCTCGACTCAAAATCAACTATGAATTTTTCATGGTTGTAATGTGGGCTAACGGATAGGTAGGATACATTTAGGAATAGTGACTAACTTCCCTAAGCACTTTTATAATCACAAACATTACATCACCCCAATATTCCCTTCTTCTTTAAGCACTTTATTAATTCATACTCACTAGTTTAAATAAAACACAATGTATTTATTTATTCAATTTTCGGTAGTATTGTATACTTTACAAAACAAGTGCAAACCCTTTTTTTTTACTCAAAATCCACCCACACTTAATTTCTTCTTAATTCTTGTAGCATTCTTTTCATGATTAAAGTGCTTTTAAGAAGAAAAAGGTTCAAAGCAAGTTCAATGAAGAACAAAAGGTGTAAGCTTCTAATGTGGTTGCTAACAAAAATTTTATAGGCTCAATAGGGTTAACTAGGGATAATTTCTATTTGTGATAAGCAATCAAGCTCAAAAAGTCAAAGAAAGCCTAAGATCATTTTTAAAGTCGAGCATCACCTTATATTTCGCTTTAAATCACATACCGGGCAAGTTCTAGACACAAATACAATACATGGACTGTATAATTCTCACCACACATAGCATATGACATATTTAGATTAGCTCATCAAGACGCTCCATTACGAGTAGCAATTCAGCAACAAACATGCAAATTAAGGCACTTTCTGTGAGATTCAACAAATAGGACTAATCGTAACACTCTAGGGTTTATTGTGTTCAGGTGTGTCAACGTTATTGTTTCTTTTCTATTAGCTTGTATCCTTTGTTTTAATATACAAAACAAAATGAAAACATAAATTAAAAACTACCTATGCCCGGTTCAAGATAAACCCTTGGAAAAGAACCGTGGCTTAAAGAAAAATCAAAGGTGATTTGTTACACTTCCTAAAAAAAATACTAAGGCTTAGTCCCTCAAGAACTCCTGTTTAAATGAATCCGTTATCAGGATGCACCATATATATAATTTGTATCAACAGACTTTCGTGGCCTTCCTCCAACATTTGTTATAGCGGGGCGTCGGGATAAGGAACTTGATGCTGGGCGCTTACGGGGGGGCATGGTACCTGCCAATAGTTGAAGGTTAATATTATTCGATCGGTTGACCAAATCGGGCTACTTAGACTTCACCACGGAATTGATCACAACATGTCACGACCCCAAAACCCGGTCGTGATGGCGCTCAACACATTGCTAGGCCAGCCCGACCAAATACACTCTCATCCCGAGCTTAGAGCTCAAAATCATTTATTTTAAGTCATCAACAGTGAAGGAAAACAAAATCAAACTGATAGTGTTAAGAATGTCCCGAAATCTCCCGAAAATACAACGTAACTTCCCAAAGATCTAGGGTCACGAGCCAAGAGCCTCCATCAGAATATCAGTCAATACTGTAAATACTCTACAAGTCTAATGAGTACACAAGATAAAACAAGTAATAATAGAGTGATAAGGGGGAGTGTCGGGTCCTGCGGACTCCAGGCAGCTACCTCGACGATCCTAAATGGAGCTCTATATCAGCTTCAAGCTCAGCTAAGCTCCCAAGTACCATGATCTACACACATGGTGCAGAAAGTCAAGTAAATACTTCCAACTCAGCGGTAATAAAAGTAAATAATGTTGAGGGAAAGAAAACCACACAAGGCACTATCTTATGCTATAAACATACATAATCATATTTTAAACTGAAGTACACGTTCAGGGTATTCCTTTTTAACATATGTGAGTAGATTATTTAGAAATCTCTTTTTAACATCTCTTCCTTTCATTATAATCGATCAATACCTGGGTACAACCTCAAACAGTGCAAGTCTGCACTCAAATCAGCCCCTTGGGCTCAGCACTCCTTAACAATTTCCACCAGGGCATCTGGTCAATAAGGCAGATAACACAGTAGATGAAGTATTTTACAGTCGAGGCCCGAGCAAACCACTCTGTATTGAATTGTAGAAATTATTGTACATGTTTACCTCAGTCTATATTATTTACTAATATGTTATGACACTTGATATGGGCAGCATTCCCTTATTTGTTGATGATGGTGAGGTCCAGCTGCGGCGTGTAGCCCGATCCATGCATAGTCATGAATGCATATAAGCTCCTTGGGCAACAGTATCATAACAGCTCACAGCTAAAATGTCATTAAAGCCTCATTTAAGTTTTCAAATCTTATAAAAATGCTGACTAGCAAAATATTCTTTTAAAAACCTTAGACTGAGATGAAAATATGCACAGTATTGCCAAGACAGTGGTACCAATCCCTGAAGGATTCAAATATTCAGCACGAAGCCCAAAACATGATAATCAATCCAAGTCCAATTTATGATAATTAATATCTTTATTAGGGTGTTAATTCAATTTCAAGCAATTAGGTAGTATTTTTATTAAACGGGACGGACCAAGTCACAATCCCCAATGGTGCTCTACCCCACGCCCGCTATCCGGCGCGCAAGTCACCTCAATACAACACTAGGATGTGCAAGTCCGGTTTACTAACCCTCAAGACATCATTTACAAGTATTACCCACCTCGAACCGGCGAAACTCTAGCCCGCGATGCCTTAGCTTCTCAAACCGGCCTCCACGCGTGTCGAAACTAGCCAAAATCAGTACAAATATATCAAAATAGGCTAATGGAACAGCACCCAATCGAAAAGAATCGAAATACATGAAAAATCTCGAAACTAGCAAAACCCAAGCTCTGGGACCGCTTCTCAAAAAATTATGAATCTCACATTTTTGGAATTGTCGTCTTTCCATGAGTCCGTACACATAAAATTTATCAAAATCGGAGTTCAAATGAGTCACCAAATCCCAATTTTACATAGCGAAAATCCAAACCCTATCTTCTTCAATTTATACCCAAATCCAGAGAATTAATGGAAGATTCTTTGATTAAATGACGTATTAAGACCACGAGACTTACCTCCAGTCATTTCCCGATGAAATCCCATTCAAATTCAATCAATTAGCTCTCAATGTAGTACAAAAATGGAGGAAATAATGGGGGGTTCGCGTCTGAAATGTTTCATAAAAGCCTACTGTTCCACCCAGTTATACAATATGCGATCGCAGCCCCAGGCATGTGATCGCAATGAACAAAAACTTAAGTTTCAAAAATTCTTCTATGCGATCGCGGCTTGACCAATGCCGTCGTAGTGCACAAATATCCAACCCTATGCGATCGCGTCCTTTACTATGCGATCGCGTAGTACAAAAATCAACTCCCCTGAATTTCCTCTTAAGCGAACGCGGATTAACCCATGCGATCGCAAACCTTTGATGGCCAGATCTATGCGATCGCAGCATGGCCTATACAATCGCATAGGCTTAATTTCCTCTACAATTTTTCTGAAATACCTGCTACCACCCAACATTAGAATTAGCCTGTTTAACCACCCGAAATCACCCCAAGGCCCCCGGGACCTCAACCAAAACCACCAACCTACTCCAAAACATCTTAAGAACTTGTTCCAATTATAAAAACACGTCCTTAAACACCAAAATCATCAAATCAATACGGATTCAAGCCTAAGTTTCAACTATAACTTCCTAAACCAATATTCAATCAAAATCCCGACCAAACGATGTCCGAATGACCTGAAAATTTTCAGACATATCCAAAATTACCCAACGAAGCTACTGCAACTGTCGGCATTACATTTCGACTCCCGGATCAAAATCTCACCTATCGACCAGAATTCGCCAAAATTCCAACTTCGTCAATTCAAGCCTATTTCTGCTCCGAACCTCCAAATTCATTTCTGATCACTCTCCAAAGTCACAAATGATCCCCCGAAGCTAACCAAACCATCAAAATTTGATTCCGAGTCCTCTAACTCACAAGACAATTTCAGGTTGACTTTTCTGAACCAAGCTTCATTCTAAGAGGCTATATGCCTTATCTTCAACCAGGTTCAACCCAAATTCACCCCATAACCTCTAATACAGATATAGAAACACGAAACATCATAATAAAGGAAAAAAATGGGGCGTTAACTCACGTGACGACGGGTCGGGTCGTCACACAACACTACTTCCATATAGGCATTTTATCAAACACATTGTGAGAATGGTTGATATTAAGCTTCACACGACATTCTATCACAATGTTTCCATCCACAAATAACCAATCAACTATATTACACTACTATATGTATAACATTACAATTTCTCAGCCCAACTAAGAAGGAATATGTGCATCTATCTTCTATAAATACTATAGTCTAATGTTAATCAAGAAAAAGAGGGTTGAAAATTTGACAACCCTATAATAATATTAATGAAAAATCTACCTAATAATGCTAAACTATAAAATTTATGCCAACATATATCACAAAAACGGAATTTAATCTGAAAGAGAAAAGTAAAAACTACTCTAAAAATGAAAAACAAAAATTATGCAATTTTTAATTACAAAAAATATATTTTTGTAGAAACACCATAGAAAACAAGAGAGATTTATTACATACCTTAGCAAGGAGGGGATTTGGGGTATGAAGTTGATGAAGAAGTAGAAGAATGGAGGAAGAAAATGGAAGGAAATAAGAGTTGGGCATTTGTGATATGTTTGTTGGGTTTGAGAATGATGTTTTGGGAGTTGGGGGAAATAAAACCGGAAAACAAAACGCATCACTTACCTGGACTAGCGCGGGCATTAGCGCAGCCGCGCTAGTTTAGCGCGAGTTGAGGCCGACGGAAACTCCATTAGCGTGGGCATTAGCGCGGGTTTAGCGCGCCCGCGCTAATGGGGGTTTTAATTTTTATTTATTTATTTATTTAAGAAGGCTAAGTTGGTTACACATTATAATTACACTACACTTGTGGATTGCCTCCCACAGTGCCTGATTTAATGTCGCGGAACAACTCAGAATCCTGCTTATTCATTAGCGAGCACAATTTTTGTATTTTCATGGCTAATCATTCCTCCCCAATAATGCTTGACTCTATGGCCATTCACCAAGAATGTTCTGTCACCATTTAAAGTTTGCAGCTCGATTGCACCTTAGGGAGTAACTCTCACCACCTCAAATGGACCTGACCATCTCGACTTCAGCTTTCCAGGAAACAGTCGCAGTCTAGAGTTAAAGAGCAATACCTGTTGGCCTGGCTCAAAGTGATGCAACTCTATATGTTTTTCATGCCATCCTTTTGTTTTTTCCTTGTATAGCTTGGCATTTTCATAAGAATGCAGCCTGAACTCATCCAGTTCATTCAACTGCAGCAGTCTTTTCTCACCTGCAGCTTCAAGGTCCATATTCAGTTTCTTGATGGCCCAGAATGCTTTCTGCTCAAGCTCAACTGGCAAGTGGCATGCCTTCCCATAGACCAGCTTGTAAGGGGATGCTCCAATTGGCGTTTTATAAGCAGTCTTTATGCCTATAGAGCATCATCCAACTTTGCGGCCAGTCCTTGCGACTCATATTCATCGTCTTCCCCAGTATTTGCTTGATTTCTCTATTTGACACCTCTGCTTGCCCACTTGTTTGTGGGTAGTAAGCTGTGGCAACCTTGTGGCGAACTCCATATTTAGCTAGAAGGTTGTTGAACAATTGATTACTAAAATGAGTTCCTCATCACTAATTAAGGCACATGGAGTCCCAAATCTTGAGAATATATTCTTTTTCACAAGCGCAGCTACCACCATGGCATCGTTCGTTGGCAAAGAAATAGCTTCAACCCATTTTGACACATAATCAACTGCTAACAGAATGTATTTGTTCCCTATGGATGGTGGAAATAGCCCCATAAAATCTATCCCCCACACATCAAAAAGCTCAACTTCTAGAATGTTATTCAAAGGAATCTCATGCCTTCTGGTGATTGTTCCAGTTCTTTGATATTGATCACACTTCTTTACAAATGCATGGGCGTCCTTGAATAAAGTCGGCCAAAAGAGACCGGATTGTATCACTTTTGTAGCTATTCTATCCCTTCCATGATGGCCTCCATAAGGTGATGCGTGACAATCATATAACACCAATTCTACCTCATTTTCAGGAATGAATCTCCTCATCAGCTGATCAGCACATTGCTTTTACAAATAAGGTTCATCCCAGTAGTAGAAATTCACATTATGTTGAAACCTCTTTCTTGCTTCAGATTTTATTTCAGGGGGAAGGACCCCACTCACAAGGTAATTCACATAGTCTACGTACCATGGGGAAGGGTCTTAGGTTATGGAAATGAGTTGCTCATCTGGACATACCTCTTTAATTTTGTCACCCTCCTCCACATGATCATGATTTTCCAACCTTGATAAGTGGTCAGCTATTGGTTTTCTGTCCCTTTTCGATCTCGTATCTCTACATCAAATTCATGCAACAACAAAACCCAATGCATCAATCTTGCCTTAGATTCCTTTTTGTGAACAAATACCGGATTGATGCATGATCGGTATGGACTATGACTTTTGTTCCCACCAAGTATGCTCGAAATTTCTCAAAACCCACAATTCCTTCTCAGTGGTGGTGTAATTCAGTTGTGCATCATTAAGAGTTTTACTCGCATAGTATATGAAATAAAACATTTTGTTCTTCCTTTGGCCCAGTACTGCCCCAATAGCAAGATCACTCGCATCACACATATGTTCAAATGGTAAAGACCAATCAGGTACTACAATAATGGGAGCAGTCACCAACCTTTTTTTAAGTTCTTCAAATGCTTTGAGGCAAGCATCATCAAATTTGAAACTCACATTTTTTTCCAATAGCTTGCAAATGGGAGTGGAAATTTTTAAAAAATCTTTTATAAAGCGCCGATAGAAACCCGCGTGTCCCAAGAAATGCTGGACACCCTTTACTGAAATAGGTGGAGGTAATTTTTCAACCACCTATACCTTTGCTTTATCAACTTCAATGTCGCTCCCAGACACTATATGGCCCAACATAATGCCTTCTTGTACCATAAAATGGCACTTTTCCCAATTAAGTATCAAATTTGTTTCTTCACAGCGGTGAGTACCTTGCTTAGATTCTTTAAGCAATCATTATAAGAAGACCCAAAAATTGAAAAGTCATCTACGAACACTTTCACGAAATTTTTCACCATGTCGGTGAAAATAGCCATCATGCATCTCTGGAAAGTGGCTGGTGCGTTACAAAGTCCAATTGACATTCGCTTGAAGGCTAAAGTGCCATAAGGACAAATAAACATAGTCTTCTCTTGATCCTCTGGGCATATGACAATCTGATTGTATCCTGAATAACCATCAAGAACGCAATAATATTCATGCCCGGCCAACATGTCTAGCATTTGATCGAGGAACGGAAGTGGAAAGTGATCTTTGCGAGTTGCCTTATTTAGTCTTCTATAATCAATGCAAACTCTCCATCCCATAATAGTACGAGTGTGGATTAGCTCATTCTCTTAATTCTCAATCATAGTCATCCCTTCCATTTTGGGCACACATTGAATTGCGCTCACCTAGTTGCTATCAGAATGGGAAAAATGATATCCGCATTGAGCAACTTGATTACTTCCTTTTTCACTACCTCCTTCATGATGGGTTTTAATCACCTTTGATGCTATACACTAGGGCGGTGCCCATCCTCTAGAAAATTTTTGTGCATGCAAAACGATGGACTAATACCCATGTCAGCTATAGTCCACCCAATGGCCTTTTTATTCTCGCGGAGGACTCTAAGCAATTTTTCTTCTTGAGTGCTGGTCAAGCTGGATGAAACAATTACAGGCAGAGTCTCTGAGTTTCCCAAATAAGCATAGCGCAAATGAGCTCGAAGTGGCTTGAGTTCTAGCGTCGGCACTTCTTCAATAGATGGCCTTGAGACTGTTGGAGTTACAGGTCTGTCTAACTCTTCAAATTTTCTAAACCCATACACATAACTGCAGGACATATCTAGTACTTGCTCTATTTCTCCTATTTTGTCATCTTGACTATTTGCTACCTCCCCTACTAATACTCATTCAACAGGATCTAAAGAGCTCATATAAGGTACTAACGGTGTAGCATCACTCTCCACCACAGAGATCATGGATAACCCTTCATAATGGATTGGCAACTTCAGTGCTCTATAAACATTGAATACATCCACTTGATCTCCAACTCTCATTGTCATCTTCCATTTGCAAACATCAATAATAGCTCGGCCTGTGGCTAAGAATGGACGCCCCAAAATAAATGGGACTTCCTGATCAGGCTCGTAATCCAGGATGACAAAATCAGCAGGAAATATGAAAGAATCCACTTGAACTAGCACATCTTCAATGACTCCCTTGGGATGAGCAATGGAGCGATCCACTAACTGCAAGATAACTGTAGTTGGGCGTGGTTCGCCCAACCCCAACTGTTTGAATACAGATAGTGGCATCAAATATATGCTCGCACCAAGATCACATAAAGCTCGCCCAACATCATGTTTACCAATGGCGATGTGAATAGTGAAACTATATAGGTCCTTCTATTTCTGTGGTAGTTTGCCTTGAATTCTAGAACTGCACTTCTCAGTGAGTGCCACAGTCTCAAACTCGATCAACCTCCTATTATTTGCCACAATATCCTTGATGTATTTTGCATATTTGGGTACTTCTTGCAAGATGTCAACCAATGGAATATTAATCTGTACCTGCTTCAAGATGTCAAGGGATTTTTTTTTATGCGGCATTGTCCTTAACTTTCTGCAATCTTTGAGGGAATGAAGGTGGTGGCATTGCAACCATTTGTGGGGATTGCTCAACTACCACCTTTTTATCTGGTTCCTCTGGTTCCTTGGCTTTCTCTGATGTTGATTCCACAATAACTGGCCTCTCTTCAAAAGTCACTTGTTTCCTCTTTTTGGGAGGAGCTTGTTCTAGTTGTCTCCCAGACCTCAACAACACATCATTAACCAAGGCCTTAGGATTTGCTTCAGTATCACTTGGAAGAGGTCTAGCTGGTTTAGTGTTTTGAGCACTAGCAATCTATCCCATTTTACGCTCCAAATTTCTCACTGATATTGTAAGGTTTTTTTGTTCAACCATTATCTTTTTAAACATGTTTTCAAGTTGACTTGTAGAACTTGATTGTTGTTCAGCTTGGGGTGGCTTATATTGTTGTTGAGGTGCTTGAGGCCTATATTGATTCTGAGTGCCCTGGTTTCCACCCCAAGAGAAGTTTGGGTGGTTCCTCCCATTGGGATTGTATGTGTTCCCATATTGATTTGGTTGACCCCTATTTGCATTACCCACGAAACAGACAGATTCAGGATTTGCAGGACATATGTCGCTCGTGTGCCCTTCTCCACATATTTCACAGAATGTTTGAACCTGTTGTACCTATTGCTTGTTGATGCCCAAGTTCATTTGGCTAACTTGATTTGTCAGTGTAGAAATCTGTGCTGATAATGCCGAGATGACATCTAACTCAAGAACGTCTGTAGATTTTTGAACTGTGTGTTTGCTACTCTCTTTATGGCACTCTGGATTACTGTTGGAAAATTTGTTCAACAATGCATATATTTCATCAAAGCTTTTCTCCAACACCTGACCTCCTGCTGCAGCATCTACCACAATTTTTGTTTTAGAATACAGCCTTTCTATGAAAGTGTGAGCTAATACTTCATTCGTCTGATTTTGATGAGGACAGTCTCTTGGTAGCCCCTTGAACCTCTCCCAACCTTTCTGTTTGAAGGCAACTATTTCACTTCGGATCTTTGCAGTTTTGCCTGAGGGAAAGAACCTTACCAAAATTTTTCTTACCAAATCATTCCATGATGTAATGTAATAAGCTGGTTCTGACTTTAGCCATCGCTTAGCTTTGCCCAACAGACAAAATGGAAAGAGTGTAAGCCTTACATAATCTGTAGTAACCCCGTTAGTGATATAAGTATCACTAATATCCAAGAAGTTCAGAATATGCTATTGTGGATCCTCGTGTGGAAGATCCATGAATTTCCCATTTGCATGAAGTAGCTAGATCATACTCTATTTCAGGTCAAAGTGCCCAGTGATCCTTGGCTTCACTATACTGGAGGTGACATTAGCAATGCTTGGCATCGCCACCTCCTGAACAGCCATAGGTTGCCCTTCTGCCATGTCTACCGGAAATTGAACAAATGCTTGAATATTATTCGTATCCCTTGCTTCCCTCAACCTCATGCAAAATGTTCTCTCAGGTTCCGGATCAAAGCCTTGAAGTCAGTCCTGGCTTCGAACCCTACGCATTTAATCAAAGTTCCTGAGATGAGAGCAACAAAATAATCGCCTTAGCTTTGATGAAATAAACAATTAAAAGGAAAACTATCGAGTAGTTAATATTAAGTTCCCCGGCAACGGCGCCAATAACTTGTTGGTCCCAAACGCACACGCAAGTATACGTGGTCGTACAAGTAATATTGTGATAAGTCGAGTGTTGAACCCAAAGAAACTTGTATAAATTACTCGCTAACGCGCCAATATTGTTATTTCGTCAATTCAAGTTCGAATTCAAGATGCTTAATTATGCTAATTATAATCTTAAATAACAACTAAATTATCAGGTATCAAGTTGATTGTTGTGTGTAATTTATAGAGACAAATATTTCAGGGTTGTAATTTATTCACCAATTGTATTGTGTTTTAACTAACTATCCCTTTTATATAATTCACTCATGGTTGTTAATTAGTCGATAAATGCTCTCATAGCCTTCTCCCGAAGTACTAATCACCTATTCTTAATAGATCAACGTCTATATTCCTATGAATTAATCTGTTAAAATACAGTAAAATCACGACATTTAATTAAGCAAGGTGATTAGGTAT
Organism: Nicotiana noctiflora; assembly: GCA_032618575.1. Taxonomy (NCBI): domain Eukaryota; kingdom Viridiplantae; phylum Streptophyta; class Magnoliopsida; order Solanales; family Solanaceae; genus Nicotiana; species Nicotiana noctiflora. The sequence continues at coordinate 36,558 of JASVEL010004536.1, forward strand.
ATTCATATCCTAACCACAAATCTGCTCCCCTTGAGGGTCAAGATCCTCTCTCTTTAATTTTCTTTAATCTAAACATGGCTTTTCCAAGCATAGTATAGATAGTAGAACTTAACTGCTGGCCAAACAATGAAATAATTAAACATAGAATTAAAGAAACAACCATATACGAATGAATTACAATCAAGATCAAGTTAATTTTAAACCACAATATTTATTGCTAACTCACAACCCCAAAATAACGGATGTTTTAGCCACTCATGTTCATACAAAACTCAACAATAATAATATTAAACATAATATGAACAAGTAACTAAAAGAAAGTTTGAAGAAAACTCTTTTAATTATTGCTTCAAGGTAGTATTCTTCCTTTTCCTCCTTAGCTCCAAGAGTATTCAATGGATTCTTCTCTCTAGAATGAATAGTATCATTCCCCTTCTTGCATAAAATCTGATCTACTTCTCATAATGGAACTTTCTCTTTTTGGATTGTTTAGTGGATTCATCCCCAATTGACAAAATTGACCCTCAATAATCACTTTTCCGAAATTGATTAGCGCGGGCGCGCTAATCCCGCGCTAATGTCCGCGCTAATGGGATTTCATCTGCCCGGATCAATGGACTAGCGCGGGCGCGCTAATCCCGTGCTAATGCCCGCGCTAGTGGTGTTTTGTGTTGTTGCATTTCTGCTGCTCAAATTTTCAGTTGATTACCATCATAAACTGTCATTTGTTTAATTAACTCATGTGAAACATTAAAATCACAATTAGAGCTAATTTTTACATTATTTATACATTTATAACAGTAAATCATTCTCAATAGAGCATATATATATATATATATATAGGCTATATTATTCAATTTATCCTATTATTAGATCTCTTGTTTTATTAAAGTGACTTAGAGCATGTTTAGTCTACATTTGAGTTGAGTCATTTCATTTGTCGAAACTTCAAGGATGGGATTCCATTCCCTAAGTAAATGGTCTTTGTTCTAATTTATGGACTGTGGTGCATTTTGGACCAGCCTGCCATCTGAAGTTGTTGTTTTTTCCTCCAATAATTGTAAGTTTGAAGTCAAGATAAGTCTTAAGGGAACCATTCTTGATTTAGATTGATGTGTACATGGTTTGAGAGAAAACTTTTAAAAGCCTTTTCAATTTGGCATTCCAAAGGCATAACAGAGTTCCTCGGGCTGCCTATATTAATCACACTATGTTCGCTATATGCATCAGAACTTAAGTCGTAGGCATATTTGAATCCCTATTAAGTTCGAGATGTTAGTTTGAGCATGAATCCTTTTCCTGGTAAATCCTAAGTATTAGTGAGATAATTTGTGAGTAAGTTAACTTTCACCGAGTATTTATGGCCTGAATATCATCGTCTCTGTCAAGTTTTCGCTACTGCAGGACATGAAATTTTCTGTGTGTCGCCATGATTATCTGTTCCTGGGTTACTTTCTTTAGTGTTAATCATTTGAAGTGGAAGTATTAGCCAGGATGGTTTGTTTAGATTGTTTTCTCATGCCAAGGCCTAATCTTTTGTCCTAGTATTCTTTTGTGAACTTAATTTTGAGTTGGCTGCTTTAGCGTTCTAGTCCTTCTGTTATGCTTGGCTATGGTTATATTCGTGCTCAGTTATATTGTTAGACTTATACATACTTTTGGATAATTTATGCAATTAAGGCAAAAGCATTCTGATAGCTTCTGACTGCTTTGGATATATGGGTATCGAGGAAATGTTCCTGAGATGCAAGCTTGATATTTACTCCATACAACTAGTAGCCTTATATTGAACCTCGGATTAGTTATAATGCGAACATTCATAGGTTGCTTTAATTGAATACCTATCCCTTTGGAATAATTTGAGGCGTGCCAAGCCAAATAAAAAATGCATAAATAGCACGACCCTCTTAACTATTACATAAAAATATTTAGAATTCGGGACGGGTCGTTTAGCAAATTTCACGGCCCTCCCTAAAGATAATAACACGCGTAATTGCTTTAGGTGCGCTAGTTTAATAATATTACCTTCCTAAACACGGTGCACATTTATGTGACCCAAATTCAAATCTCAACGAAGTCGAAATTTGTGAAAAGACACGGGTGCACTAGTGCGACGTGGTTCGAGATACATTTTCACGATGTTGCAATTCTTATTAAGATAAATATAAATAAAAGCGATTTACTAATAAATGTCACATAAGTTTGAACATGTTTTGAAATCAGATAAAATTAAATACAACAGTTGAGCGACCGTGCTAGAACCACGGAATCCGGGAATGCCTAACACCTTCTCCCGAGTTAACAGAATTCCTTACTCGAATTTCTGGTTCGCGGACTATTAACGGAGTCATAATTTTCCTCGATTTGGGATTAAATTAAACCGGTGACTTGGGACACCCAAAACCAATTATATAACAAGTGGCGACTCTGAAAGAAATAAATAATCCTATTTCGAATAATGTCACATTAATTGGAAAAACTCCTTTTATATATTTATCCTTTCGGTGCAGGTGTGTAAAAAAGGAGGTGTGACAACGTCGACCACGCTCATTGGGGGTGTGTACAGACTCTGGAGGGGCTCCTTCAGCCCAAGCGCAATATAATCATAACATTTGCTGCGGTGTGCAGCCCGATCCATACTCAGCCCACAGTATGCATATGAGTCATTTAACATATTCAATTAATTTCCAATTTTAAATTTATTAAGAAGAATATACTTTATATATTTAACTTCAGAAAAAGTGACTTAGCATTTCATAACGCTGATTAAACACAAGACTGAGATCAATGATTATACAAAGTATGCTATCACAATGATATACATCCCCTGAGGATGCTACAAATCGGCACAAGGCCCCATATATGGCAATAAGCCCAGATATATTCAATACAGGATGCGTATCAATCGCCAATAGAGAAATATTCTTGTTCGGGATGGACCAAGTTACAATCCCCAGTTATAACCAATCTCGCACCTGCCATGGGGTGCGAGTCACGCCCTAATATAGTCACAGTGTGATAAACCGGGGTTTCAAACCCTCAGGCCATCATCTATACAAACTACTCACCTCTAACCAGCCATAGACTGGTCCGCAATGCCTTTTCCTTCGTATCGACCTCCTCGTGCGTCGAATCTAGTCAAAACTACAGAGAATACATAAATATGGGTTGAAGAAACATAACCCAATAAAAATACTCAAAAAATACTAAAATTCACGAAGTTGGTAAAATTCGAGCCCCGGGCCCACTTCTAAATAAATTTCGAAAATTACCCCAACGAATTTCTCATCTCTACATGAGTCCGTACATATAAAGAACACCAAAATTGGAGTCCGTTTGACCCCTCAAATCGACCCTAAAGGTCTCATAATTTCAGGCCACAAAATTCTATTTTTCTACTATTTTTCATAAATTAAAGAATGGGATTATGGTCTCTAATCACCCATAAAAATCACTTACCTCTGTGATACCCACTGATTTTCTCTCTGAAAAATTTCCTCAGAAGCTTCTTCCCGTTCCAAAATTGGAAGAAAACTCGACCTTCTCATTATAGGTATACTGTTCACGCGTTTTACTGCTCCCAATGGATTTTTTGTGAAATTTTAATGAATTTAGGCTTTTGAATCACTCAATTTGACCTTATAATGAAGGCGATATGTAGGTTTTAGGATTTGCAAATAGTGTAGGTTTTTAATATGTCGTTAGAGGCAATTTCGTCATTAACCTGAAAATATGGGCAACCTTAGTAAAATGTCCATAAAATCCTCATACGATGTTCAAATTCGATGATTCACTTTGCTACAGGTCCGTAATTACGATACGGATCTGATACTTCATTCAAAATAGTAATCGGAGCTCATTTGTTCAATATGATATCATTTATGCTTGAAGAAACGATGTCGAAGCATAAAAAAAATGAGCACAACGCAACCCAAACCTATCCGAAACTCATCCGAGTTCCTCCAGACCACATACGAACATACTAACATGTCACATATGATCATGCAAACTTAGTTGCACTCTCAAAATACCAAAACTAACATCAAAACACCAAATTTACATCAGATTCAAGCCTAAGTTCTTCTAAAACTTTTGAAACACACATTTGATCAAAAACCTGACAAAACGACGTCCGAATGACCTAAAATTTTGCACACATATCTAAAATCACCTAAAGCAGCTACTGCAACTCTCGGAATTCCATTTCGACCCTCGGATCAAAATCTCACCTACCAAATAGGATTCGTCAAAATTCAACCTTAGCCAATTCAAGCCTAATTCTATACCGGACCTCCAAATTGAATTCAGACTTCACTCCTAATTCACAAATCATCCCCCGAAACTATTCGAATTATCGGAAATTCATTCTGAGCCCTCTAACTCATAAGTCAATATTCGTTTGACTTTTCCAAACTAACCTTCTCAAAAAGAGACTAATTGTCTCACTTCTAACCGAACTCTATCCGAATTACTTCAAATTCTCCAAACACATATAGTGAAACATATAGAAGCATAAAATGGGGTGGTAACTCCCGCGATGACAGGTCAAGTCATTACATCATCCCCAACTTAAACAAACGCTCGTCCTAGGGCATATCGAGAGTTGTTCTAGAAGCCAACTAGTAGCTGAATGATCTTACCAATCATATACCCGGGGTGAATCCCTCGCCGCCCTATCTTGCATAGACCCGATAACACAATACAGCTGAACTTTCACCGTCCATTTAATCTAGAAACCAAACCATAAAACCACGTTGCACTTTCCAAAATCTTACACAAGATCAGTAATTCACATATGTACTCAGAGTAAGCCCGAACCAGCTGTAATAACCCATACTTGCACCCTCAGGTGAAAACATATGATATACCACCTAAACCAAACACTTGGAACCATAACTTCTATTCACAACAGTTGTCCCCAACAATAAATTACCCGCAGAGAACCTCTTATTAGCTAAAGCCTTATTCCAACACTTTCATATACTGCCAACGATGAATAAACACGCTATAAATCATAATCATCTCTCAGATCAACCATTCCTGAAACTACTTCCCTTGACTGATATCACAATAGATTTGCGGGTCAAACCTCGATATTATCTTCCTAACAAGCTAAGATCAAATTCGCCCGTATTTATTAATGAACCCAACGATCACCTCGAATCCAACACCGTTCTTGGGATATGATACCTCAATACAAGTCTAAACCACATCTTGCATAATTTACGCACCAGTAAGAAATGATCTGAACACACTCAAATCATAAAAAATAGCTCAAACGAAAGAGTTGTACCTCCACCTCATCAATACCATTACAATACAAGGCTGAGACCACATCTCACATAATGAAATAGAACACATGAATCTACCCTGAAAGGTCAGAACTCCCGTAGCCTCTCTACAATGCACGATCCTATCCCAACACTGTTACACCTGAAACACCTCAAGCCGCTATGCTCAAAATCAACAACCAGGCACATTTGATGTCTGAAACCAATGCAATTCATTACACCCATGGCGAAACAAAGAAAACACGATACACAACCCAATGGACCATAACCAATGCTCCATACACCGAGCAACACTCAATTGCTCTTCCCGCTCGACTTCCTCTATGAATTCGCAATAGAACCGCATCACATGTGCCCATAACTAACAAATCACAATGTCCCACAACATCGAAAAACAACTCATAGCTTTCTTCAGATCACTAACAAGCTCAATAACGATAGACTCAACCTATTCCTCAACAATACAACTCAGGGTCAACAAAACTAACTCAAGCTAAACGCGTAGCCATATCTGCCTGCCAACAAACTCCGTACCAAGAAGCCTAAAACCATTTCTTCTACTACTATAACTTTTGATGAAGCCATACAATACGGTGCCTGGCCCCAAATCAATACCGAATCCACAATCTCACCCGGCGATATGTCCAGGCACAAGAAAGGCATCCGAAAAGTCCCTCAATAACGGAACGGGATCAATGATAGCAACCTCTACACTGGCATCTATCACAAATGCACAATTAAGAAAGTACTCCTTCCCAGCTGTCAACTGGTTCTTTGAAATATTAATCATTCTGCTAAATCATATTCTAACACACTTCACCACTTAACCCGTGGCATTTCTGGCGTAGCCCCTAATACAATAGTTAAAAATCACCCAACACTAAGACAACCAGTCCGAATTCCAATATCACATCCAAAATATAACATACCAGCGAATAAAGATCCGCTATCACAACATAGCTCGTACATCAGAACTCCATATAACACACAAATCATCATACATGATCCTAGTTTCCACCATGCGAATACATGTACCCATTTGATACCTAGTCATTCCACGACAGATACTTAATATTTACTTGTGCTACCAAGCAAACTCGAATACCACTAGTGGACCCAACAAGAACATGCCGCAATACTACTGAAATATAATCAGTTTAATCACATTACCTTTTCTGAAACACATACTCGTGTCAAATCACTTCCACTTAGCAATACCATTTTCCCTAATCATCTGAAGCTCTCTTATCTAATCGCTTAAAAGGAATCACTACACATACCATGCTCTGCATGACATACACATGCCTTGTGTAATTTCTTACAATACTGACACGACAGATGAGATTTGTATACATTCTTAGCCACTATCTAAACAACAATTCATTAGTTCTATACTCTTGGGAAGAACTATCACCTTGTTCTGAACCACACAATGGTCTTAGCCCTTTACTTTACATCTTATACTCAAATGTGCACCGATCCCGAATTCAATGATTTCGTCTCACCTAGTACGAACTGCTCGGGCAATAAGCGACTCCAGACATAATTAAATGTCGTATATGATGCCCCAATGTGCCAATAGACTACCAATTCGAATGCGGTACTAAAGAAAACGAGCTTTGGAAAGAATTATCAAATCCTACGCACTAATACAGACTTTCCTTGGAAGACAGGAAGCAAGGCATACAAAGATGGCATATAGAAAACTATACTCGATATCACACTATTGCGGCGAGCAACCAGATCCGGATAACATTCCCATGGCGGCGTGCCACCCGATCCACACATAGATCTCACATAAGGAGATGTACATCGAGCCAAATTTGTTCATTATAACAAAATGTTGAATATCGGTCATAAGCATGCTACGTGCCTAATAACACCTCTGAGGATTATATAGCATTATAACTACAAAACTCAAGCACAACTGAGGCGCGATATACAATCAGAATTTCAACAGCCAAGTTGCTCATATAATATCATTCCTACGCGGATTCTTAACATGTAAGCAATTTCTCGAGTTGTCTCACAACTCACACGGCGCAATGTATCACTACGCGAGATATCTGACAATGAAGCATTATCCTATCTACTCTTCCATGAGGACCGCATTAAAAATATGCACACATCTGGCCTGATATAGATCCATTATTCACATTAAGTCCATCCACCAACTTCAAACTGATTCTGATCACAATGAACTAGTTTGACTGCCTTTCGAGGGTCCATAATAACTCCCTTTTTTCTCATAACACGCAAGAACAACCATCATAATCGGAGTAATCCTCCCTAGTTCACAACCTAATAGGCCAAGTGCCCTCCAGGCATGAATTCCTCAATTTAACGACACTATCACAAACTTCATACTTGGTTTACATCTTTAATCCGTCAAGTGATTCCATGCCACACTTATATAATCTTCCAGTGGGACACACTCCCACAACCTACCGCAACAATATTTGGGGCGTACCTCCAATCCACCAGTCGCACTAACACTGAAGAGCGATCAAGAATCATTAGCTAGGATGCAAAACCCCTTTTACAAAACACCGATGTTAGATAATGCTGAAAATAATGCCAACTTACCGTAAACATGGAAACTTATCTCCTGCTCATCCGAGCTCATGACACCTTGCCAAAAATTTCCTTCACTCGTGTCATTCACGACCCAATTTCCCCAACCAGAACTGATTCACCAGGAGGCGTCAAATCAGAACTAACATAGTACAAAACCACACAATCCGTTAACCAATAGCAAGCTCCCCAACTTGGCTCGAAGCCATATATCAGAGCACATTATATTCATAACGCATATGCTCCATTGCTGTAGTAATATACTGGTGAGATTAAACACACTCTTTTATAATCTTGTGGAAACACAAATTATCTGGAATTTTAACTCTTCTGCATTTTCTTGCATTCACTCACATAACAATTAAGCATACTCTCTAGTCGACCAAATTTTTACTAAGTCCCAAATTTTTCAAAACTTTTGGCAGGGTTTCCATTATAATTTGGCCTATCCACCTACCAGAGAATCACCAAAACCATCCTAACAACACGGTAGATATTGTCCGCTTTGGGCCCAGCCCGCACAGATTTGTTTCCAGGGAACTAAGTTACCCTCAAAACGCGTCTACTGTTACGCGGCGCCTTCCTGAGATTCTTTGGAAGGGCAACGTAAGGCTAAGCAACTGATGTCAAGGCAGTTGTTGTCCGCCAAATAAGGTCCCCTCCGTGCGCTAGACTAGAACGTCAGTGCCGCACGAGAAAACCGATGTCAAGAGAAATTGAGAGAACAGAAATGAGAATTGAGAATGAAAGAAAGCTTGATTGCATTAAATGAAAGCTATTACAAAATCAAGGTGGTGTCGAGGGGTGGAGACACCAGTACAGAGAATTGATTGCTGAAAATGTTTGAATGTTGTATACCCCCTAATAATACTTAAAAAAAATAAACCTAAGTTACATGAGTAGACAAAAAAAAGTCAGAGAAATACAATGTAAGTACGTGAAATAAAATACTCTATATTTACAATGCAAAGCACCTAGTTTCCTACAAAGCAGGAACAAGTCCTTTGTCAGCGGCAGCGTCTTTGGCATCAGGGTCTGTGCGCGGCATTGTCTGCGCGCGCGGCGTTGTTGGAGTCTGCCTGCGGCTGAGCGCTCGCGAGGGATATCGGTGGGGCGACAGAGGCACCTGCGCGCTTGTCACTTGGCACGGCCAAGACCACGGGGCCGTCCGTGGCGCTAGGCATTGGGAGGCTAGCTAGGACGCCACGGGGCGCGCCCAAGGGGTCATGGGGCATGGCTGGAAAGCCGCCCCTGACATTCTCCCCCATCTGAGTTGGCGACGTCCTCGGCGCCTTGCTTGAAAAATGGGTGGCTTTCCAGCCATGCCCCATGACCCCTTGGGCGCGTCCCGTGGCGTCCTAGCTAGCCTCCCAATGCCTAGCGCCACGGACGGCCCCGTGGTCTTGGCCGTGCCAAGTGACAAGCGCGCAGGTGCCTCTGTCGCCCCTTCGATATCCCTCGCGAGCGCCCAGCCGCAGGCAGACTCCAACAACGCCGCGCGCGCAGACAATGCCGCGCGCAGACCCTGATGCCAAAGACGCTGCCGCTGACAAAGGACTTGTTCCTGCTTTGTAGGAAACTAGGTGCTTTGCATTGTAAATATAGAGTATTTTATTTCACGTACTTACATTGTATTTCTCTGGCTTTTTTTGGTCTACTCATGTAACTTAGGTTTATTCTGCCATCAATGGAATAGGGTACTTGTTCTTCACTGTGATCTTGTTTAGAGCTCGATAATCCACACAGAGTCGCAGACTGCCATCATGTTTCTTTTGGAACAGAACAGGGGACCCATATGGGGACTTCGAGGGTACAATGATCCCTGTATCTAGCATTTCCGTCAATTGTCTCCGAAGCTCGGTGAGTTCGGGTTGTGACATTCTGTAGGGCGCCCGGGCAGGTGGCTTCGCGCCCGGCACCAATTCAATCTCATGGTCCACAGTACGCCTAGGCGGGAGCCGCTTTGGCAGGTCTTGTGGCATAACATCTTCAAAATCTAGTAGTAGCTCCTTCACGGGTTCAGGAATGAGGCCCGATGAGTGTTCTATCTCTTCGATGCAGAGGGTTGCCAGGAACGTAGGCTCATCCCTTTTGACCCCCTTCTTCAGTTGCAAGACTGAGATGTTCTCAACGACCATCTTTATGGGGATGCATGGAATAATGCAGGGCTTGGCCCCGTTGGTTCCCATCATCAGTAGCATTTCTGAAAATGGCACAGGCATGGTGTTGGTCTGCCTCAAGAACTCTAGTCCAACAATCAGCTCGAAGTCATCTATGATTACCACTCACAGATTGAATTTTCCTTCGTAGGGGCCAAGTTTCACCGGTACCTCTTTGGCTATTCCACGCACGGGTTGGGGTGGAGAGTTGATAGCCTTGACACTGTCTTTGCCTTTCCCTACAACCAATCCAAGGCGCTCTACCTGAGTCGAGGCTAAGTAGTTGTGGGTAGCACCCGTGTCTATCATGGCCCGAATGGGCTTGCCATTCACCTTCATCTCGACGAACATTAAGGACCTCTCTTGTTTAGGAGGGGTCTCTTCCTTCGCCTTCTTCTTTCCTTTCTTCATGACTGGACGCGGGTCCTTCTTCTTACGGATACCAGCACAAGTCTCCTCTAATGCCTTAGAGATGGAACCTACAATTGCATTGAAGGCACCTACTGGTTCAGTCTGGTCGGCATCATCTGAGTCGTCATCTGTCCCATCATCCATGGCTTGATGGGCGTTCATTTGTGCATGCGGGCATTCATTATTCCAATGTGGTCCGCCGCAATGACGACATCCTGAAGGGGGCTTTCTCCCCCGGTCAACGTTGTTTGAAGCGGCACTGTTGTTGCTGGAGGAAGGAGCTCTAGATTTGCTTGAGTTCCGATCTCCCCCACTTTTGCTAGGACCACCATTGCTAGGCTGGCCCCCTTTGAAACCTGTTCGGGCAGGCGGTTGAGGCCTGTCCCTTCGGGCTTCCATTTGATAGTCCCCAAGACATTCAGCTGCTTGGATTGCCTTGGGAAGGGTATCTACCCTTTGTCTCTGTAGCTCCACGCGGGCATAAGGTTTCAACCCTTCCATGAAAGTGAAGAGTTTGTCTTTGTCCCCCATGTCGCGTATGCTTAGCATGAGTGCGGAGAATTCTCGCACGTAGTCCCGCACTGATCTTGTTTGACGGAGCTCCCGTAGTTTCCTCCTAGCATTGTATTCTACATTCTCGGGGAAGAACTGCAGGCGTATGACGGCCTTCAGCTCTGCCCATGTCTCGAAAGTATCTTCACCGGCCTTGATGGCTTCATACTTCACTCGCCACCAGAGTTTAGCATCACTCTGAAGATACATGGCAGCCGTTGCTACCTTCTTAGCTTCCTCCAGATCCCCAACATCATCAAAATACTGTTCGACATCAAAGATGAAGTTTTCCACTTCCTTGGCATTCCTAGCCCCACTGTACTGCTTTGGCTCAGGAATTTTCAGTTTCTTTGTTACGGAAGCGGAGTTCATAGCACCTCCAATTTGGTTTCCACCTCCTCGGAGTAGGCCCTATAAAGCAGCATTGACAATATTGAGTTGATCTGCTAATTTGTCGATAGTTTGCTGCATGGCAGTCACCTTTTTTGCCTCTTGTGCCCTAAGGGCTAGATCCTCGATGCGCCCTTGTTGGAGCACCTCGAGCTTGTCAAAATTTCAGCCGATTCTGTGGCTGCCGTTTGCCGGTCTACCTCGGAGTCGCGACTGATGTTTCCAACATCAACTTCGACCTGGAGCATCCTGCGATCCAGGTCCTCCAACCTTTGCAGTAGGCTGGTTCTTATTTCAGGCACCGTATCCACAGTAAGCCGCAATTCCTCGATCGTACCTTCGAGAACCGCAATGCGGTCTCCATAATTCACCATGGTCAGAAATGGTGGTAATGTAAACACGTTCCCTCGTCCGATGTCGAGCCTAGGCTCTGATACCAACTGTTACGCGGCGCCTTCCTGAGATTCTTTGGAAGGGCAACGTAAGGCTAAGCAACTGATGTCAAGGCAGTTGCTGTCCGCCAAATGAGGTCCCTTCCGTGCGCTAGACTAGAACGTCAGTGCCGCACGGGAAAACCGATGTCAAGAGAAATTGAGAGAACAGAAATGAGAATTGAGAATAAAAGAAAGCTTGATTGCATTAAATGAAAGCTATTACAAAAGCAAGGTGGTGTCGAGGGGTGGAGACACCAGTACAGAGAATTGATTGCTGAAAATGTTTGAATGCTGTATACCCCCTAATAATACTTAAAAAAAATAAACCTAAGTTACATGAGTAGACCAAAAAAAGCCAGAGAAATACAATGTAAGTACGTGAAATAAAATACTCTATATTTACAATGCAAAGCACCTAGTTTCCTACAAAGCAGGAACAAGTCCTTTGTCAGCGGTAGCGTCTTTGGCATCAGGGTCTGCGCGCGGCATTGTCTGCGCGCGCGACGTTGTTGGAGTCTGCCTGCGGCTGGGCGCTCGCGAGGGATATCGGTGGGGCGACAGAGGCACCTGCGCGCTTGTCACTTGGCACGGCCAAGACCACGGGGCCGTCCGTGGCGCTAGGCATTGGGAGGCTAGCTAGGACGCCACGGGGCGCGCCCAAGGGGTCATGGGGCATGGCTGGAAAGCCGCCCATGACACTACACATGTAGGTCCAAGCCCTATTAATATAGCCCAGGACTCCCCCTCTCATTTCTGAAGTGGGACTCCTGCGAGCTATAGTGAACAAGTTACCACTGCACTCACCCCACCAACAAGGACACAACGTCCTCTTTGTGGGTACCTACCCATCGTACACTGAAGAGTCGGCTCTGATACTAACTTGTCACGATCCCAATCCCTGTCATGATTGATATAAACTGTAACTCCCAAAGACCTGGGCTGATGCGTCTAGAGCCTTTAAAACAAACCGGATAACAATATCTGAACGAAAATACACAAGTTTGGGAATGTATATATAAATAAAACTGAAATAGGAAGAGTAGTTAGGTGTTGCGAACGTTAAGCAGCTACCTTAACAACTTTGATAAGCTCTATAGACAAAGACTGCTCAGCTAAGGCTCCGGTGCACCTGAATCTGCACACAAGGTGTAGGGAGTAGGGGTGAGTACTACCAACTCAGTGAGTATTAAGCATATAAAATTTTTGAAGATAATAAATCCACGAAATGCCACAGAGTAAAGCTAAAACTAATAGCCTGCACCTTACTACGAACAAACATCAACAGGTAATGATAGCTAGAACAAGTAAATAACAATGCATGAATATAATGCAATGCACATGACCGCTACGACGCAGCCGATCCATTTAACGTCGACGATGCTCACTGGGGGTGTGTACAGACTCCGGAGGGGCTCCTTCAGTACTACGGCATGCATCCCAATCCATACTCAGTCCACAATATGTATATGAGTCACGTAACGTATTCAATTAATTTCCAATTTATTAAGAAGAATTTTAGATATTTAGCTTCAGGAAAGGTGACTTAGCATTTCATAACAGTGATTAAACACAGGACTGAGATCAATGATTATACAAAGCATACTATCACAATGATATTCATCCTCTAAGGATGCTACAAATCGGCACAAAGCCCCAAACATGGCGACGACAGTGTTTTGCTGACGCCTCGAATCAAGCTTTTATTGCGACATGCTATGCTTTCTCCCCCATTGCTAGTAGGTTGATGTGTCTGAAAGAAGGGGCGCTTCCGGTTCTGTCGGTGCTTGAAACAATTTTGTCTTCTCCATATTACTATATCTCTAGAGTCAATAATTTTATATGAGGAACTACTGAACTCAATCACTTGCTGCCGTTACTCTTCAGTTTTCTGTTGAGGTCTATCCTGCAGAGGTACTCAAATTGGATCAGTGATCGATTTCTAGGTTTCGTCGTAAACCTAATTGGTTATTTCCAATTACGTAAATTAAGCTCAGATATATTCAACATAGGGTGCGTATAAGTTGCCAATATAGAAACATTCTTGTTCGGGATGGACCAAGTCACAATCCCCAGTCATAAATAATTTCTCACCTGCCATGGGGTGCAAGTCACGCCCTAATATAGCATCACAATGTGATAAACCGTGATTTCAAACCCTCAGGCCATCATCTATACAAACTACTCACCTCTAACCGGCCGTAGACTAGTTTGTAATGCCTTTTCCTTTCGTATTGACCTCCTCGCGCGTCGAATCTAGTCAAAACCACAGCAAATACATAAATATGGGTTAAAGAAACATAACTCAATCAAAAATACTCAAAAAGTACTAAAATTTACAAAGTTGGTAAAACCCGAGTCCCGAGTCCACTTTTCAAAAAAATTCGAAAATTACACTAAAGGATTCCTCCTCTCTCCACGAGTTTGTACATATAAAGAACACTAAAATTGGAGTCCGTTTGACCTCTCAAATCGACCCCTAAAGGTCTCATAATTTCAGGCCCAAAAATCCAATTTTTCTACTATTTTCATGAATTAAAGAATGAGATTATGGTCTATAATCACTCTTAAATGAGTTTTAATAATCAAATCATTTACCTCTGTGATGCCCACTGATTTTCTCTTTTAAAAATCACCTCAGAAGCTTCTTCTCGTTCCAAAATAGGAAGAAAACTCGACCTGCTCATTATAGGTATACTGTTAACGCATTTTACTGCTCCCATTAGATTCCTTGTGAAATTATAATGAATTTAGGCTTTGAATCACTCAATTTGACCTTATAATGAAGGCGATATGTAGGTTTTAAGATTTGCAAATAGTGTAGGTTTTCAATACGCCGTCAGGGACAATTTCGTCATTAATTTGAAAATCTGGGCAACCTTAGTAAAATGGCCATAAAATCTTCATACGATGTCCAAATTTGATAATTCTTTTTGCTACGGGTCTGTAATTACGATACAGATCTTATTCTTCATTCAAAATAGTAATCGGAGCTCATTTGTTTAATATGATATCATTAATGCTTGAAGAAACGACGTCGAAGCATAAGAAAAATGAGCACAACGCAACCCAAACCTATTCGAAACTCACCCGAGCTCCTCGGGAGCGCATACAAATATACTAACATGTCACATATGATCATGAAAACTTAGTTGCACTCTCGAAACACCAAAACTAACACCAAAATACCAAATTTACATCAGATTCAAGCCTAAGTTTTTCAAAAAACTTCTGAAACACGTATTTGCTCAAAAACCGACCAAACGACGTCCGAATGACCTGAAATTTTGCACGCATATCAAAAAATACCTAACGGAGCTATTGCAACTATCATAATTTCATTTCGACCCTCAGATCAAAATCTCACCTACCAACCGGTATTCGCCAAAATTCAACGTTAGCCAATTCAAGCCTAATTGTACACTGGACCTTCGAATTGAATTCAGACTTCACTCCTAAATCACTAATCATCCTCCGAAACTAGTCGAATCATCGGACATTCATTTCGAGCACTCTAACTCATAAGTCAACATGCGATTGATTTTTCCAAATTAACCTTCTCAAAAAGAGTCTAATTATCTCATTTCTAACCGAACTCTATCCGAATTACTTCAAATTATCCAAACACATATAGTGAAATATATAGAAGTATAAAACAAGGAAAACAGGGCGGTAACTCCCGTGACAATGGGTCGAGTCGTTACAGAAATACTCTATGAGGAAAGATATCTTGATAACCAGCAACTTCAACCTCTATGTGTTGATAGCTTTCATAACTTTAACTTCAATAACCCAACATAAAGGTATTCCCACAAAATGACAACTTCAAATAAGAGTAATTCAACAATAAAAGAGGTAATAAGATAATAAAAGAGGTACCAACTTCAACCAAAGCATTAAGAGGAAACATAACAATAAAAGATAGAACATGTGCTAATAAAATCAAATAGAGCATGTGACAATAAAACATGTGCTAATAAAATCAAATAGAGCATATGACAATAAATTTAACAATGGCAAATATAACCAGTTATGATAATTTTAATTAAATGCGTGGAAAAAGTCTAGAAGTCTAAACCGGTCAAATACCATATATAAGCCCGTGTACACACTCGTCACTTTGTGTACATATCTTTCACATAATTTAAATAAAGTAATAAACCCAAATCCTAAGGGGTAGTTCCCCTCATATAAAGTTAGGCAAGATATTTATCAATTAGGCCAAATCAACCGTCAAAATAGCTTTTCTCCTAAAATTTGCCTCCGTACAAATCAAATCTAACAAAAAATGACTTAATAAAATCAAACAATGCAAGAGAAACCAATTACGACAGATAAAGCAATGATCTTTATAAAATTACTTAAAAGATAACCCCGGGCTCATCCGATCAAAACCCGAGTCCAAGGATATCCCGACTACTTATAACCTCATGAGTCTATGTGTGTGTTTTATTTTCAAATCCAAATCCAAATCCAAATCCAAATCGACTCTCAACAGTCAATTTTTAAAAACAAATTTAGACAAAAATTCCCAAATGATTTCTTTGATTCTTATGAATTTGCATTACTTCTCATATATAATCATTAAATATACTTGGAAATTAATAAAAACTACTTACCCAGTAATTGTATGTAAAAATTCTTCTATCTAAATTGCCTCCTACCGAGTCTAGGGTTTTAAAATAAGAGAAATGGGATGAAATCCCGACTTTTCAACCTTTTGTTCACTTGCGAATGTCAGAATTGCGACACTGGGTTTGCAATTATGAACCCACGCAATTGTGAAGGAAGCAAATGTGACGGACAAACCTAGGAGATCTCACAATTGCAATACAAACCTCGAAAATATGAAGTCTGCCCTCCTCGCAAATGCGACCAAATTGTCGCAAATGCAACCTAACCCGCCAAATCCTAGGCTTTGCAAACACGAACCATATATCATAATTATGATACCTAAAACCCCCTTGTGATGTTTGCAATTGCGATGCTAGTGCTCGCAATTGCGACAACTACAGAACCAACATACTTGCAATATGTATTTGTGTCCAAACCTTTCCAAAGTACGTCTAAAATTCACATGAGCCCTTTAGGATACAAGTCTAAAATATCACATGAACTCGCTCGTGCGATCAAATATCAAAATAACAACTAGAACTACGAATCAAACCTCAGAACGCATGAATTTCAAAGAAGAGTTCAAGAACCTCTAGATTTATACCCAAGCGTCCGAATCCTATCAAACCAACTCCAATTGACATCGAATTTTCCAGACAAGTTTCAAATAGATAAAAGGACCTATTCAAAGTCCCAAAACCAAATTCCGAACCAGATAGCCAAAAGTCAACCTACGGTCAAACTTAGGAAAACTTCTAAACCCCAAATTATCAACTTTCAGCAAAACAAGCCAAATCAACCGAGAGGCCTCCGAATTCAATTTCATCCATACGCCCGAGTCCAAAAATTATGATATGAACCTATCAGAACCATAAAAATACCATTCTGGGGTCATTTTCACCAAAGTCAATTGATCAACAATTTCAACTAGGCTTCTAAACCAAGAACCAAAGGGTCCAAATCAACCTAAAACCTTCCCAAAATAAAACTAACCAACCTCGCAAGTCATAAAATGACAAATTTGAAGCATCAAAAGGGGAAACATGGCTCAAATACACATATCAACTAGTTGTATCATTACGTATTATATATTCATTTATTATTTTCGATTTTAGAGGTTGGGTGAATGATTATTTAGGTTAAATGAGGAATTTTTATAAAGAACTATAATTTAGAGCCTAATTATCATACGTAACTATAGTTTGCCTAAATTATCATTTGTAGTTAAATCTGAAAAGGACACCTCTTTTTCTAAGCATATTCCACGCTGAAGCAAGAGAAAATCTACTGTTCAATTATTACCAGCTTGTATAACTTGTATTGAGACATGCACAAACACAACGTATGTGAACTGTATTCGCTCATACAACGAATAAATCCTTCAGGATGTATACAAAGGATACAACATGTATCAACGACATTCGTCCACACAACAAATACAACCGGCTGAAATACAAAAATACAAAAAGTATAGAATACATTCGTTGAAAGTCGCACTCAAGACGTCATCCTTTAACCAAATGATCAAGGAGAGCTTGTTTCTCTTCTCTTTCAGTTTAAAATAATTGATCTCTTATTTCAGTAGATCACGTAGATTTGCTATAAAGTTACTATGAATGATAATTTAATAAAAATATAGCTACAATGGTAAATATAGTTCATATGTTTGTTGTATTGCAATATTTTTTTAATTAGAACGAGGGGTATTGAGGACATTAAAAGCAACTAGTTATAAGGGGCTAAGCCTATAATTTAAAATAATTCTGGAATATGCTATTCAGTGAGACTTACGCTTAGAAATGTTAAATGAGGGGGTTGGGCCGATTTTGGACGGATTAAAATGGGATGAGTCAATAAATAACCTGTCCATAAGTTACTTGGGTTGAGTCAAGAATGGGCTAAAATTTGGGTCATAACCCAACCTGCCCAACTTTTACGAAACTTTAATTAACGTGTTTTTATTTTCTTATTAATTGTATAATTACTAAATAAGACTTTATTTTTTTATGGTCATATATATAACATATCAAGTAAAAAAGATTATTTTAAAGATATCTTGGCAAAGTTACTATTAGTTTGGGTTAAATATCAGTCCAACTATAAATGAATTGAGTCAAGACGAGCTGAGTTCAATAAAGGACGAGTCAATAACTAGCCCAATTTTGGACAGGTTTGGTGGGTCATTTTGGCTTGGGTCAAATTTAACAGCCCTACTTAGGCTTATATATACGTCTAAAACCCACAGATTTTCGCCTACAAGCAAAACTCATGGCTTCTGATAGTTTAATTTCTACTTTACCAGATGAATATTTCCACAAAATACTATATTTTCTACATCTCAAACAGAGAGTAATAGCTTCCCTTGTTTCCCAAAATGATGTGGCGCTATAGCATCATTAGATGACAACAAATTTGTGCTAACACATTCTTCAAGCTGTGGATCTTTCCATCCAATGACCTATAGTTTTGGATACAATGATAGTTGGTTCCATACTCATCGCCGTAATATTAAACTTGTTGCGTCTTACTACTGTAATTACACTAAATATTATTCTTTTTGTATGTAGTAATACTTTTTTCAGTTTTCAGATGCATGTTTAGACTTAGGATTATTAATTGTTCAGCATTTAAAAGGTTGCAAAATTGACGAGAAAAACATTGGCGATGATGTTAGTGAATTGTATTTATTAAATGATTTATGCTGTATCCGGCTCTCATTAACTTCCGAACTAGGGATTTTGACCTCGAGTAGTTCCCGCATGTTCCCTCGTGGACCACTCTCAAAGCGTATTCAGTCTCTTACGGACCCAAGAACATAACTAGTGGATAAAATAAGGGTCTTCTGAATTATTTTCCCTCAACTAAGCTGAATCTAGCAGCTTTGGCACGCAGGGCTTCTGATTTCTTGGGATCCGATAGCAATTTTCCTATTTTCAGGTAGTCTATTTATTTATTTCTGATTTCTTGGGATCCGATAGCAATTTTTTTGTTTTCATGTAGTCTACTTATTTATTTCGCCAATCCCAAGTCAAACTTGTCGAATTTACCTTGGCGTGACCTTACCACTGCCCCTGATTAAAATTCATCAGAGTTGACAAACTAACCCAAGTTGGCCAGTGCATCGACCTCACTATTTTGATCCCGAGGTACATGTTGTAGAGTCCATTTCTTGAATTGGTGTAAGGTCATCTTTAACCTGTCCAAGTACTTCCGCTTCCATTCCTCTTTTACTTCGAACTTTCCGTTGACTTAATTTATGATAAGGAGGAAGTCACATTTGGCTTCGATCACTTCGGCCCCTGGGCTCTTAGCCAATTCTAGACCTCCAATCATAGCCTTATACTCGGCTTCGTTGTTAGTCAATCTCATAATTCTAATAGACTATCAAATTACGTTAGTCGTAGGTGGTTTCAATATAATACCGAGCCCAGACCCTTCGCGCTGGAGGGACCGTCCGTGAATAGGGTCCAGATGCCCAAGTTAATACCCAAAGTGAGTAGTAACTCTTTTTCAGCCTCGGGTATCAAATTCGAGGTGAAGTCAGCCACAAAGTCTGCCAAATCTGAGATTTTATGGCGGTCCAAGATTTATACCCGCTAATTTTTATATCCCATTTGGCCTATCGAACCGAGAGATCAGTTTATGCATAATAGTCCTTAGTGGATAGGATGTCACGACACATATGGGGTGGCATTTAAAGTATAATTTAATTTCCCAGAAGCACTAAGCAAGGCGAGAGCTAATTTTTCTAAGCGAGGATACCTTGTTTTGCCATCGCCTAGGGTTCTACTTACATAATAAATAGGATATTGTGTACCTTTTTCTTTCTGGACCAGGACACTACTTTTCACCACCTCAGAAATCGCCAAGTAGAGGTACAACTGCTCTTCCGCCTTCGGAGTGTTCAGCTAGGGGGTTCGATAGGTATCACTTGAGTTCTTCCAAAGCCTGCTGGCATTCCAGAGTCCGATAGAATATGTTCTTCTTTTCCAATAGTTACAAGAACACTGACTTTTATCTGACGATCTCGATATGAACCGGCCCAAAGCGGCTATTTGCCCGGTCACTCTTTGTACTACCTTGATGTTGTCGACCACAATGATGTCCTCTATGGACTTTATTTTGTTTAGGTTGATCTCTATTCCTGATTAGATACAATGAATATGAGAAACTTGCCCGAACTAACCCCATATGCACACTTCTCCGAGTTTATCTTTATGTTGTATTTTCTCAATATGTCAAAGTTTTTCTCAATATGTCAAAGTTTTCCTATTATATATCAAATGGTCCTTTGCTCGAAGGAACTTAACCAACATATCGTTAATATAAACTTTTATTGATTTTCCTATTTCTTCTTCGAACATCCAGTTTACTAGGCGTTGGTATGTGGCATTGACGTTCTTTAATCTGAACAACATTACATTATAACAGTAGGTGTGAATTGGTTGTGAAAGAAGTCTTTTCTGATCGTCCAGGTCCATCTGAACGTGGTTGTACCCATAATAGGCGTCTAGAAAACTAAGTATCTCGTGCCCGGCCTTTGCATCGATCATTCAATCAATGTTAGGAAAAGGGAAAGGATCCTTTGGACACGCCTTGTTTAAACACATAATCTACACATATTCTAAAGTCATTTCCTTTTTAGGCTTTAGCACTACATTAGCTAACCAATCTCGGTATTTAACTTCCCGGATGGAACCTATTTTCAGAAGTTTGGACACCTCATCCTTGATGAATGCGTGTTTGATCTTTTATTGTGGATTTCTCTTCTTCTTAATCGAATGGAACTTTGGATCCAAGCTTAACTTGTGAGTGGTTACCTTCGGTGGGATCCCTGTCATGTATGGATGAGACCAGACTAAACAAGCAGCGTTAGCTTTAAGAAAAACAACAGGTTTTTCCTAAGCTCATGGGTTAACCACGTGCCTAGGTAAACCTTTCAATTTAGTAGATGATCGATCAATATAACTTGTTCCAACTCCTCGATCGTTGATTTCATAGCGTCAGCGTCATTGGGTGTTATGAATGATCTTAGGACAATGTAATCATCCTCATCATCCTCTTTGTGCTCCTATTTTTTGGCTCAGTTGAGGCCAATATCATTGATTTCTATTTATTTTATTCTTTTTGGATCAGCTCCCCATTTTCCAATGTTGAAACCAAGAGCACCGGGATTACTTCACCGACAACGAACATTTCCCTTGCAGCCGTCTGTTCTCTAAAAACCATTCTGACTCCTCTCGGAGTGGGAAATTTCAGTGCATGATGTAAGGTCGAAGGAACTCTCTCATGTTGTGAACCCACAATCTTCCGAATAAGGTGTTGTACCTCATATCCCCTTCAATCACATAGAACTTTATTCCTTGGGTGGTCCTGGTGATGTTTACCAATAAAGTTATCTCACCTTTCATGGTCTTGGGCGTCATGTTGAATCCATTCAATACTAACCACTGGTATGATTTAACCTGCAACCAGTTGCTCTATGACTCTTGATCTTATGATGTTGGTCGCTACCTGGATCAATCCACACATAATTAACTTGAAATTTATTGATAAGTACATATATTACCATTGCATAATAGTGTGGTAATACGATGCCCTCGGCGTATTCTTATGTGAACGAGATAGATCTTTTCGAGACGTAATCTCATGTGTGTTTTTCTCTCGTCATAGAAACTTTGGTGTGTTTTATCATTGGCCCATTGGGGACATTAACTCCCCTAATGATTATCATTCGCCCATGGGGGACATCAACTCCCATAATGATCATGTTGTTTACGTGTTGAGGCTCCTCTTGTTCAATATGTTTATTGGCGTCCCTATTTCTGAAGTGATTTTTGGCTCGCTCACTTAAGTATTCTTGAAGGTACCCATTGTTGAATAATCGAGCTACATCTTCTCTCAGATGTCGACAATATTCAGTTGTATGACCGTGAGTATTGTGGTACTTACACACCAAACTAGGATCTCTCTGGGCAGGGTCAGACTACAATGATCTTGGCCACTTAGTCTCTTTGATGCGCCCTATGGCCAACACTATACTAGCAGTGTCAACTTTAAAATTATACTCTGATAATCTTGGTACCTCCCTGCCCCCGAGCGACCTGTCAAACCCGTTCATGCTCATTAGTCCCCAGTCGCTCGGTCCTCAGTCATTTCTCATCTTGTTCTTTGTCCGGTGGCGCCTGGATCGATTTCCCCTCTGATTCGTGATATATGGCTGATATCAATCTCAGACCGCCCCGGCTCTTGATTAATGGTTCTCTTAGACCTGTCATCGGTTCTGATGGGACAAATAGATCCATAAGGGGACTCAAGATGGTCGTCTTCAAATCGGATCTTCGATTAGTACTTGTTGTGGACGTCGGCCCAAGTAACTTTTGGGTACTCAACCAAGTTTTCCTTTAGCTGTTGTGAGTCCATGAAAATTCGGGTGTTGAGCCCTTGAGTAAATATAGAACTGCCCAATCATCGACAACTAGTGGCAGATCCATCCGTTCCATATGGAACCTCGGCACGAACTCCCTAAGCATCTCCTTATCCATTTGCTTTACATTGAAAAAGATCTGACTTCCTGTTCACGACCTCGATGGCACCAATATGGTCCTTTATGAAATCATCTGCAAGCATAGCAAACAAGTTGGTAGAATTTGGAGGAAAGTTGTTATACCATAACGTTTCTCCTTGGACAATGTTTCCTAAAATATTTTAAGAAAAACCAACTCGATTTTGTCGTCTTCCATGTCATACTGTTTGCTTGCACATGTATAAGAGGTTACATGCTTATTCAAATCCGCGGTCCCATTATACTTACAAATGTTGGGCATTCAAAACCTCTTCGAGATCGGCTTTAGTGCTGCGCTCGGGGGGGGAAGTCTTCTAAATGAACTTTTTAGAGTCCGACACCCTTGAATATCAAAGGCGCCCCTGCGAACTGATCGAACTTGAAGTTTTCTACATCTTTGTCATTGGACTTAATCTTTTTCTTGCCAGAACCTGCCCATTTTGTCAATGCTTCGAGCATATTCATCACCTCGAAAGATTTTCCGGGCCTAAATTCGCTGCATTCCACTACAACTTTTTCATCATTCCGAGTATTTTCTTGTGACTGCTCGGGCTCGTCCCTGTTAGAGGCGTGGCTCTGGTTTTGTAACTATTCTATCAGCACTTGCTAAGCCTACAACATTTCAAAAATCAACGCAGGCTCACCCCATAACCTTCGCTTTTGGGCCCTTTCGACCCCCCCCCCCCCCCCCCCAAATGCTATTTTCAGGATCGGTCAGTAGATTAATGTTGATGGCCACCTGTAAATTACCATCGACCGGGTCGAAGGCTGGGACACCATTGAGATCGACATGGGGCACCTCATTTCTAGGCATCACGTTATTATTCTCACTATGATGGCCTGAATCAGCGTCAACGTTCAAGTGGGCAGACTGAGAATTTGACATCTTACACCAACCAGGAATCAAAACTTCAAAGAAGACACATAAAATAGGGTGTGTTATGGAGATTACTATCAAATCACACTATTATCCTTAGCTCCACGATGGTCTCCAACTATTTACCCTAAAAAATGAGTAACAATTAAAGTTGTACATAGTTTAGAGGATATGTGATTTAATTCAATACTAATGATTAAGAACAACAAGTAATTAAGTTAAAGATAACATAAATGATCAAACAAATTACAATTTGATGATCAAACCTCATCATAGGTTAAATAGTGGGATTCGTCCTTGATCGGATCCTTGATACAAACTTGATCGCGAATAAAGAAAAGATCAAATGAAGAACACTTTTAACAACAAATCGAAGACAAAAAATAAATTTTTATTGCCTTGATTCGCATGTCACAATGTGCCAAAATAAAAGAAACCGTCTATGACAACCCAAAGGGTCATCACTTGTTTTCTCAGTCATTTCAAGCTTTTGAGGCCTTGAAAACCTCATTTATAGTTGCCTCGATATGCATGCAAAGTTTGGGCGCGAAGCTGGAAAATTTTTATGTTGAAATATTTGAATTATGTGAAAATTTTGAAGAATTTTGAAATTAACATTGATATAGTTGACTTTGGTTAACATTTTTGGTAAACAGACTCGGACCCGTAATTTGACGGTCTTGGGAGGTCCGTAGAAAAATATGGGACTTGGGCGTATGCCCGGAATCGAATTCCGAGGTCCCAAGCCTGAGAAATGAATTTTTCCATTAAATTTTTTTATGAAAATGTTTAAAGAAAATGAAAATAAAATTTGTTCAAAAAGTAATGATATCAGGCTCGTATTTTGGTTCCTACGCCTGGTGCAGGTCTTATATGTTGGTTAAGCGCTTCCTGTAAAGTTTGGTTGAAAACAGACGTCGTTTGACGTGTTTCGTCCTTAAATTGGAAAATTTGGAACTTATCAAATTTTAAACGATTTCTTGAGTTTTAAGGCTCAATTTATTGATTGTGATGTTATTTTGGCGATTTAATCGTGCGAGTAAGTTTGTATGATATTTTTGAGTCAGTGTATATATTTGGTTTGGAGCCCCGAGGGCTCGGGTGAGTTTTGGATAGGTGTCGGAGTGTGTTAGACTTTGAAAAATCTGGTGTTTTGCTGGTTTTTGGTATCTGGTACTTTACTCTATGCGATCTCATAAGAGCCTTCGCGATCGCATAGAGTAAATTTTTGTTGCCCCATTTTGTTCTATGCGATCACAATAATAGCCCTCCGATCGCATAGCTTTGTTTGTTTCCTTCTATGCGATCGCATTGCTTTCTCCGTGGTCACATAAAGTAAATATTGAGGCCCAGTATTTCTTCTATGTGATCGCATTGCCTCCCCGTGATCGCATAGATCAAAGTTCATCCCCCTTCATTTCTTCTATGTGATCGCATCCCAGGCCCTGCGATCGCATTGAGCAATTTTTCTGCCTAGTGATTTAAGTTCTGAAATGGAACAAAAATGGGATAAAAATCTCATTTCTCAAACTCTCTCTTCTCCACAGTTTTTTGGGCAATTCTTGTGTGATTCTTCATCAAACTTGTTGGTAAGTAATTCTTGACTCATTTTCTGCATATTTCATCAATATATTCGAATTCTTAGGCCTAAACATGTGAAAATAGGTAGAAAATTAGAGAATTGGGTTTAGTTAGGATTTTCAAAGAATTTGCGATCTAGACCTCGTTTTGGGGTCGAACATAAGAACAAATTACATATTTGAACTCGTGGATGAATGGGTGAATTTATTTTGGTTCGAACCTCGTGTTTTGACCACGTGGGCCCAGGGTCGATTTTTAATATTCCAGGCAGAATGTTGGAAAATTTATATTTGGCCATTTGAATTAGTTTGTTGAGTAGTATTGATGATATTGAATCAATTGTGTATAGATACGATTGAATTGGAGCTAAATTCGAAAGGAAAGAGCATTGCTAAATATTGAGTTGGTCGTAGACTTTCGAGGTAAGTGTTTAATATATCCTAGCTTGAGGGAATAGGAGTTGAGTTTATCTATGGATTCTGACGTATAAGCATGGTGACGAGTATATATACGTTGGGGGTCGAGCATGACCGTGGGTCTTAAATGGATTAAAAATTCTTAATAATCTTATGTGATTATATGAAAGGAATTATTATTGGTTTAATACCGGTAATGTATATATTGTGGATTAAAGATTATTGGTTTAATACCGGTAATATATACATTGTTAATCAAAGATTATTGGTTTCATACCGGTAATATATATGTTGTTGATCAAAGATTATTGGTTTAATATTGGTAATACATATGTATTGTTGACTAAATATTATAGGTTTAATACATGTAATATATTGTATAATTATTGTTATTGGTCATAGTGCTAGTGACATATCGGAAGGGTCGGGATGCACGCCGCATCACTAACAGATGATGATTGTTGGCTTTGGCCATAGTTGTCGGTAGCCTATTATATACTGTTATTGGCCATAGATGTCGGTGACTTATCGGAAGGGTTAGGGTGCGCGCCCCATCACTAACAGATAATGATTGTTGATATTGGTCGCAGTTGCCGGTAGTATATATGTATATATGTATTGTCTTTGATAAATAATTGAAAGATTGATATTATGATGGGAGCGAGTGGTTGTACTCTTGTGATAAGATAAGTTGAGTTGGAAAATGAATTAAATATCTTTTTTCCGAGACTTCGAGGTAGCCTTGTAGGCGTCCGCAGGACTAGTTGTATCCTATATCTTTACTTTTTAGTCTGTTATCTCATGTATTCGAGACAAACAGTTTTATATTTTTTTCAGATGGTTATGTGTATTATTCTTAGAAGTTCTTGAGTATTGTAACACCAGTTCTTGGGTAGTGTATCTTGTTTGGGTTTATGTATCGTATCTAGTAAAATTTGTTAAGTCTTCCGCTAATTTTATTAATTCCGCTGTAATCATAATATTTTTTTAAATGTTTTAAAATGAGAGTCTTAACCACTAGAAATGCAAGTAAGAGTTCGCTTTCCTAGCTCCCATTAGTAGTCACCATCACGACTCTCGATGGTGGCAAATTCGGGCCGTGACAAATTGATATCAGAGCTCTAAGTTGCATAAGTCTCACAACTCACGAACAACCTTAGTAGAGTCCGAGGGATCGATACAGAGACGTCTGTATTTATCCCCTAGAGGCTACGAAGTTAGGAAAATTTCACCTTTATTTTCCTATCGTGCGACTTTGATTCTTCAAATGCTAATTGAATTTCTACTCTGTTCTTCCGCAGATGGCAAGAACACGCGCATCATCATCTACTCACTAGCAGCCTGAGGCCCCAGCAGCAGCAGCTCCCGCTAGGGGCAGAGGCCGAGGCCTTCCTAGAGGCTGAGGTAGGGGCAGAGCTCAGCCCCGAGCTGCAACACCAGTGGAAGAACCTCAGATTCATGTTAAGGAGGAGGTTCCATCCCCAACAGCTCCAGTGGGCCCAGCTCAGGTCCCAGGAGAGGTTATGTTCACCCCGAATCTTCAGGATGCTCTAATCCGGATAGCAGGCTTTATGGACAGTGTCACTAGAGCAGGTTTGCTACCAGTATCACCAGCCACTTCACGTACTGGGGGTGGTAATCAGACTCATGCTACGGGCACCCCGGAGCCAGTAGCTCCCCATGTTCAGGTTCCAGTGATTCAGCGAGCTGAGGCAGTTCATCCAGACATAGTGACTCAGATTGGTGATGGTGCAGCTATGTCCGCTGATGCTTTATGGAGATTGGACAGATTTACCAAGCTATTCACTACCACATACAGTGGAACTTCTTTGGAGGATCCCCAGGACTTTCTATATAGCTGCCATGAGGTTCTACGTACTATGGGTATTGTGGAAACCAATGGTCACTTTCCGTTTGTCTGGATCTGCCAAGATTTGGTGGAGAGATTATTGCTTGTCTAAACCAGCAGGGTCGCCATCTTTGACTTGGGGCCAATTTGCAAAAAAAATTTTGGAGAAGTTATCTTCTAGTGACTCAAAGGGAGGCTCTTCGCAGGCAATTTGAGCGTCTACATCAGGGCTCCATATCTGTCACATAGTATGAGACTAGGTTCATTGACCTAGCTCGATATGCCACTGTTATACTTCCTACCGATAGAGAGAGGGTAAGAAGATTTATTGATGGATTGAGTCAGCCAATTCGTCTGCAGATGGCTATCAGAGCAGGAGTGAGATCACTTTTCAGGAGGCGGCCAATGCAGTCCGCCAGATCGAGATGGCTCTATCTCAGGGAGCAGGTCATGGGTCGGATAAGAGGCCTCGTAATTCAGGTAGATTCAGTGGTACCTCGTATGGATGTAGAGATTCTTATGGTAGAGGTCATTCTCCTAGGCCTTTTCAGTTAGTTCCTCTGGTTTCTCACGGTACTCCAGGTGGTCATGATTCCCAGCCACAATACTCTTATTAGCAGTTGTACAGTGCACCATCAACACCTATCAGTGCATATCCACTTTAGAGTGTTCGAGGTGATCATTCGGGTCGGCGAGGCCAGTCCCAGTTTTCCCAGCTTCAGCGTTCAGACGGGTGCTATGAGTGTGGAGATATGGGTCACATCAGGAGACATTGCCCGAGATTTAGAGGTGCTTAGTCACAGCACTAGGGTTCTCGTGCTATGGTGCAGGCCCCAGTTCCCCCACAGCCTGCCCAGCCAGCTAGAGACGGGGGTAGAGGACATAGAGGCGGAGGCAGAGGTCACAGAGGTGGAGCTCAGACCGATAGAGGTAGAGACCAGCCAGCAACTGATCGTCCTAGAGATACTACTCAGGGTGGTGGCGCACAACCCCGATTTTATGCACTTCCTGCCAGACCAGAGGCTGAGTCCTCAGATGTTGTTATTATATGTATTATTTTGGTTTGTGATAGAGAGGCTTTAGTGCTATTTGACCCTGGGTCTACATATTCGTACGCGTCCTCCTATTTTGCACCGTACCTAGTTCAACCTAGTGATCCACTGGGTATTCCTGTTCATGTGTCTAAACCAGTAAGTGATTTTATTGTGGTTGATCGAGTTCATCAGTCATGTATTGTGGTGATTGAGGGTCTTGAGACCCGTGCAAATTTATTCCTCTTAAATATGGTGGACTTTTATATTATATTAGGTATGGACTGGTTATCTCCATATCATGCTATCTTGGATTGCCATGCCAAGACTATGACCTTAGCTCTGCTGAATTTGACTTGTATCGAGTGGAAAGGAATTTCTGGTCATACTAGCCGTAATGTTATCTCTTCTGTTAAGGCTCGGCGTATGGTTGAGAAAGGATGTTTTGCTTATCTAGCCTATGTCCATGATTCAAGTGCTGAGGTTCCCTCTATTGATTTTGTGCCCGTGGTTCGTGAGTTTATTGAAGTTTTTCCTTCAGACCTGCCCGATATGCCACCTGATAGGGATATTGATTTTTGCATTGACTTGGCTCCAGGCACTCAGCCCATTTCTATTCCCCCATATCGCATGGCTCCGCTAGAGTTAAAGGAATTGAAGGAGTAGTTGTAGGATTTACTTGAAAAGGGATTCATTAGACCTAGTGTTTTGACGTGTGGTGTGCCGGTATTATTTGTAAATAAGAAAGATGGTTAAATGCGAATGGGTATTGATTATCGGCAGTTGAACAAGGTTACAATCAAAAATAAATATCCATTTCCACGAATTGATGATTTATTTGACCAGCTTCAGGGTGCCAAGGTCTTTTCGAAGATATACTTGAGATCTGGCTATCATCAACTGAAGATTAGGGCATCTGATGTCCCTAAGACATCATTCCGCACTCGGTATGGACATTATGAATTCCTGGTCATGTCTTTTGGGTTGATAAATGCCCCAACAGCTTTTATGGAATTGATGAATCGAGTGTTCCGGCCTTATTTAGACTTGTTTGTAATAGTCTTCATTAATAACATATTAATATACTCCTGCAGTCAGAAGGAGCATGTGCAGCATCTCAGAGTTGCTCTTCAGACTTTGAAAAATAGCCAACTATATGCAAATTTTTCTAAGTGTGAATTTTGGCTAAGTTCAGTTGCATTCCTGGGTCATATTGTAACGGCAGCAGGTATTCATGGTGATACAGAAAAGACTGAGGCAGTCAAGAACTAGCCTAGACCGATATCGACCACAAAGATTTGGAGTTTCTTGGGATTAGCAGGTTCTTATCGGCGATTCGTGGAGGAGTTTTCATCTATCACAACCCCAATGACCAGAAAGGTGTTCAGTTCGAATGGTCAGATGAATGTGAGGCGAACTTTTAGAAGCTCAAGACAGCCTTGACCACAACACCGATATTGGTTTTGCCCATAGGTTCGGGACCTTATACTATCTATTTTGATGCTTCACATATTGGGCTTGGTGTAGTGTTGATGCAGGATGGAATGGTTATTGCCTATGCTTTGAGGCAATTGAAGATTCATGAAAAGAACTATCCAGTTCATAATTTGGAATTGGCGGCGATTGTTCATGCATTGAAAATATGGAGGCATTATTTGCATGGTGTGGCATGTGAAGTATACACTGATCACAAAAGTCTTCAATACCTGTTTAAATAGAAGGAGTTGAATTTGAGGCAGAGAAGGTGGCTAGAATTGTTGAAAGATTATGATGTCACCATTTTATATCACCTGGGAAATGCAAACATAGTGACTGATGCTTTGAGCAGGAAGTCATCCAGTATGGGCATTCTTGCTTATATTCCAGTCAATCAGAGTCTGCTTGCTTTGGATGTCTAGGCCTTAACCAACCGATTTGTGAGGTTGGGTATTTCTGAGCAAAGTCGAGTGCTAGTTTGCACGGCCACTCGCTCTTCATTATTGTAGCGTATCCGCGATCGGCAATTTGATGATCGTCATTTATGTGTCCTTAAAGACACGGCTCGGCGAGGAATTGTCAAACAGGTCATCTTGGATGCTGATGGAGTTTTGAGATTGCAAAGGCGAATTTGTGTGCCGAATGTTGATGGGCTTCGAGAATTGATTCTAGAGGAAGCTCATTACGGTATTCTATTCATCCAGGCGCAACAAAGAGGTATTAGGATCTGCGGCAAAATTATTGGTGGCGTAGAATGAAAAAGGATATTGTGGCATATGTAGTGCGATGCTTGAACTGTCAACAAGTTAAATATGAGCATAAGAGACCTGGTGGTTTATTTCAAAGAATTGAGCTTCCTGAGTAGAAGTGGGAGCGGATCACTATGGATTTCATTTCTGGCCTTCCGATGACTCGAAAGAGGTTTGATGCTGTTTGGGTTATTATTGATAGGCTGACCAAGTCAGCTTATTTTATTCTAGTTGCCACTACCTATTCGTCCGAGAACTTAGTTGGGATTTATATAGGGAGATTGTTCGCCTTCATGGTGTGCCTATCTCTATCATTTCAGATCGAGGTACATAGTTAACCTCGCATTTCTGGAAGGCGGTTCAACGAGAGTTGGGCACCCAAGTCCAGCTAAGTACAGCCTTTCATCCCTAGACAGACGGTCAGTCCGAAAGGACAATTCAGATATTGGAGGATATGCTTCGAGCATGTCTTATTGATTTTGGAGGTTCGTGGGATCAATTCTTGCCTTTTACAAAGTTTGCTTATAATAACAGCTATCGATCGAGCATTCAGATGGCTCCTTATGAAGCCCTGTATGGTAGGCAGTTTCGTTCTTCGGTTGGATGGTTTGAACCGGGAGAAGCTCGGTTGTTGGGTACGGATCTAGTTCAGGAGGCCTTAAATAAGGTCAAGATCATTCAAGATAGGCTTCGTAAAGCTCAATCCAGGCAAAAGAGCTATGCAGATCATAAGGTTCAAGATATAGCTTTCATGGTTGGGGAGCGAGTATTGCTCCGAGTGTCGCCTATGAAGGGTGTGATGAGATTTGGGAAGAAGGGCAAACTTAGCCCTAGGTTTACTGGCCCATTCGAGATTCTTGATCGTGTGGGAGAGGTGGCATTTAAGCTTGCCTTTCCACCTAGCTTGTCAGCTGTACATCCAGTATTTCATGTATCCATGCTCCAAAAATATCACAGCGATCCATCGCACATGTTAGATTCCAGTACTGTCCAATTGGACAAGGATCTATTTTATGAGGAGGAGCCGATAGCTATTCTAGACCGGCAGATTTGATAGTTGAGGTCGAATAGTTTTCCTTATGTGCGAGTTTAGTGGAGAGGTCAGCGTCCTGAGGCATCAACCTGGGAGTCCGAGTCTGACATGAAGAGTCGTTATCCTAATCTATTCCCTGACTCGGGTACTTCTTTCTTTTGTCCGTTCGAGGACGAATGGTTGTTTTAGAGGTGGATATTTTTGAGTCAGTGTACATATTTGATTTGGTGCCCCGAGGGCTTGACTGAGTTTTGGATGGGTGTCGGAGTGTTTTAGACTTTGAAAAATCTGGTGTTTTGCTGGTTTCTGGTATCTAGTACTTTACTCTATGCGATTGCATAAGAGCCTCCGCGATCGGATAGAGTAAATTTTTGTTGCCCCACTTTATTCTATGCGATCGCAATAATAGCCATGCGATCGCATAGCTTTGTATGTTTCCTTCTATGTGATCGCATTGCTTTCTCCGCGATCGTACGGTTGCCTCTCCAATAAGAAAAGGTATAAATATGGAAACTTCTCCGCCATAGAGTAAATATTGAGGCCCAATATTTCTTCTATGCGATCGCATTGCCTCCCCCACAATCGCATAGAGCAAAGTTCAGTCCCCCTCCTTTTCTTCTATGCGATCGCATCCCAGGCCTTGCGATCGCATTAAGCAATTTTTCTGCCCAGTGATTTAAGTTCTGAAACAGAACAGACACGGGATAAAAATCCCATTTCTCAAACTCTCTCTTCTCCACAGCTTTTTGGGCAATTCTTAGGCGATTCTTCATCAAACTTGTTGGGTAAGTGATTCTTGACTCGTTTTCTTCATATTCCATCAATATTATTCGAATTCTTAGGCCTAAACATGTGAAAATAGGTAGAAAATTAGAGAATTGGGTAGAGTTAGGGTTTTCAAAGAATTTGTGATCGAGACCTCGTTTTGGGGTAGAACTTAAGAACAAATTACATATTTGAACTCGTGGATGAATGGGTGAATTTATTTTGGTTCGAACCTCGTGTTTTGACGACGTGGGCCCGTGGTCGATTTTTACTATTCTGGGCAGAATGTTGAAAAAATTATATTTGGCCATTTGAACTAGTTTGTTGAGTAATATTGATGATATTAAATCAATTATGTATAGATACGATTGAATTGGAGCTAAATTCAAAAGGAATGGGCATTACTAAAGATTGAGTTGGCCGTAGACTTTTGAGGTAAGTGTTTGATCTATCCTAGCTTGAGGGAATAGGAGTTGAGTTTATGTGCTAATTGTTATATGTGGAGTCCGATGTATAGACATGGTGATGAGTATCTATACGTTAGGGGTCGAGCATGACCGTGAGTCTTAAATGGATTAAAAATTCTTAATAATCTTATGTAATTATATGAAAGAAATTACTATTGGTTTAACACCGATAATATATATATTGTGGATTAAAGATTATTGGTTTAATACCGGTAATATATACATTGTTAATCAAAGATTATTGGTTTAATACCGGTATTATATATGTATTATTGATTAAATATTATTGATTTAACACTGGTAATATATTGTATAATTATTGTTATTGGTCATAGTGCTGGTGACATATCGTAAGGGTCGGGATGCACGCCACATCACTAACAGATGATGATTGTTGGCATTGGCCATAGTTGCCGGTAGCCTATTATGTACTGTTATTGGCCATATGTGTGGGTGACTTATCGGAAGGGTCGGGGTGCGCACTGCATCACTAATAGATAATAATTGTTGATATTGGCCACAATTGCGGGTAGTATATATGTATATATGTATTGTCTTTGATAAATAAATGAAAGATTGATATTAAGATGGGAGCGAGTGGTTGTACTCCTGTGATAAGATAAGTTGAGTTGGAAAATGAATTAAATACCTTTGTTTTTATTTCTGATAATATATATTATGTGGCTACTCCAGAGCATAATTTCTCTTCTTAAATATTAGATGTTGTTTCTTGATATTTTGTTGTATATGGATTTTTAACTGTACAGGTTTAAGTGGTGTCTGGTCCTAGCCTTGTCACTACTACGCTGGGATAGGCCGGGCACTTACCAGCACATGAGGTCGGTTGTACTGATGCTACACTCTGCGCTCTTTTTGCGCAGATTCATGGAGCTACGGACAGCAGCAGCGGCAGTAGTGCGATTGTTAACATTCCGACCACCGAGACTTCAAGATAGCCTTGCAGGCGTCCGCAGGACCCGTTGTCTCCTCTATCTTTACTTTTCAGTCGGTTATCTCATGTATTCGAGATAAACAATTTTATATTTCTTTCAGACGGTTATATGTATTATTCTTTGAAGTTCGTGAGTATTGTGACACCAGTTCTTGGGTAGTGTATCATGTTTGGATTTCTGTATCGTATCTAGTAAAATTTGTTAAGTCTTCCGCTAAATTTATTAATTCCGCTGTAATCATAGTATTTTTTTTAATGTTTTAAAATGAGAGTCTTAACCACTGGAAATGCAAGTAAGAGTTGGCTTGCCTAGCTCCCATTAGTAGGCGCCATAACGACTCCCGATGGTGGGAAATCCGGGTCGTGACACCTTCTCCTTTATATAGTTGGAGAATTTCAGTCCTAATACAAGTTAAATAAGGTAAAATTCTTCTTTTTTGGTATATGTCGATCTGCGGTTGATATCAGACGGGATTCGCACTGTAATATCCGGTTGAGGGCGAATATTATGGCTCCATACTCATCATGCATAATCGTTCTCGCATTTTTCGAGGTTCAAAATCTATACTTGGTTTAGGTCCATTATTTCACTGTGCCCGAATATATTGTATAGTTAATTATACGATAGCTATTTTTATTTTAAAACTTCAACTTGAAAATACTCTCCGATTTAAATGGGTAGTGTTTCTTCTCTTTTTTCGTTTATTTTAAAACTCCAACTTGAAACTACTTCCCCAATTTGAATGGGTAGTTTTTCTTCTCTTTTTTTCATTTTTTATAGACTTTTTTTTGCCTTTTTATTTTAAAATAATTTTTAAAACTCTAACTTGGAACTACTCTCACCCAATTTTTATATAGTTTTTTATTATAGTTAATTAATTATAAGATATCTATATTTATTAATGTAATTAAAGTAAATTATATATATATATATATATATATATATATATATATATATATATATATATATATATATATATGTGTGTGTGTGTGTGTGTGTGTGTGTGTGTGTGTGTGTGTGTGTGTGTGTGTGTGTTTTATTTTTGTTTTTAGATATATTCAAATTCAAAACGAATAACCAATAATTAATTATTAACTAAATAAATAATTTAATAACTAACTATGCCACGTGGTTCTTCTGAAGCTGCCACAAAGCTTAATGAGAGGGATATTTTCTCTCCTTTTAATAATATATAGATAGAGATATATTTTTATATTTTCATTTTTATATAATTTTTTATTATAGTTAATTAATATAAGATATCTATATTTATTAATGTAATTAAAGTAATATATATATATATATATATATATATATATATATATATATATATATGGTAGTTTTTTATTTTTGTGTTTTAGATATATTTAAATTTAAAAAGAATAACCAACAATTAATTATTAACTAAATAACTAATTTAATAACTAACTATGCCACATGACCTTTTTTGAAACTGCCACGTGACTTAATGAGAGAGTTTTTTCCTTTACTTTTAATAATATATAGATATAGATATAAATTTAAATTCAAAAGAATAATCAATAATGAATTATTAACTAAATATATTTAATAATTAACTATGTTACTTGGCTTTTTCTGAAGCTACCACGTAGCTTACTAAGATGAATTTTTTCTCTTCTATTAATAATATATAGATATATAGATAGATTAAAAGGTAGTTTATTGTCCTAACAATGCCACTTGGGTTTTTGTGATTATGTCACTTGTCTTAATAATATTTTTTTAAAATAATTTTAAAATTCTAAATTGAAACTATTCCCCAATTTGTGAATATGTAGTTTTTTTAATTAATATTTTCATTTTTTTACTGTAACTAATTTATGTTTTTTTTTTCTATTTTAAAATAACTTTAAAACATCAACTATAAATTACTCCTTAATTTGAATGGGTAGTTATTTTTTTTTTAATATAGTTAATTATAATATATTTATATTTATTAATTCAAAAAGTGTAACTAATTAATTCAAAATTTAAAAAAATAATTAGTTAAAAAGGTAGTATATATATATATATATATATATATATATATATATATATATATATATATATATATATATATATATATATATATATATATATATATATATATATTGTATTGTTAAAAAAAAGACTATTTACGTAATTTTGGACTTCACTTCCACCGCTTAATTTTGCTCTGCTTTACCATAACATCATAATTTTGCTCTGTTTCGCCCCTCTTACTTTCTGCAAAATTCACTCATCTTCTCCTTCTTCGCCTCTTAATCCTTGTGGATCTTACGTTCCTTTTTGCTTCCATAAATGTATACTAATTTCTGGAATTTAAAGTGATATTTTGACAAAAAATTGAGGTTTTTGCTGAGTTTTTCTCAATTCCACATTTGCTCCACTATGATAATCACATGGTCGAAAGGTTAGTTTTACTACTCTATTTCTTCTCCTTCATATGTATGACTCTGATTATTTTGTTTCAGGGTTCTTATTGGTTTGTTGTTCGAGTTTATGTTGTTTGTGAAACTCAAAGAGAACTGCTTATAAAGAAATTAGGGTTACCGTCAATTATCCGATAATTTTCTATCTCTGTTTGGATTTGAAGATTTTGTCATTTTTTAAATTTGGGGATTTCAAAAGGGATGAGCATCCGACCTTCTTTTATTTGAGCCACAATTATAATCTGCTTCTAACTTTTTTTTTTGTCTGTGTTTACATGAAAAATGAGTTAGTTCTTCATCATTTGGAAGTTTGTGTATTTGCTTCTGAGCTAAGTTACTTATCGGGCGGATTACACACGAAGACACAGTTACACTATCTCTTTCTCTCTATCTTTGTATAGCTAATTATACCTATGTAAATACATATATTCTTTTTTAGGGTTGTACTTAAATATGATTTGCTAATTCTAAACATGTTTAAAGCTAATAATTCACCAATTCCACTCTGAAGGCCAATACACAGACTATAGCCAATACTTGACAAAGAAATTCTTATTTCGTATTCTGCAAATTTGCAACGAATACAAAATGTTCTTATGCTCTTCCAGATTCTGCATTTAGTTTGTTTTGGTTATTTTAGGGCACTAAATAATTTTACTTTATTTAGGTTTTGCATTTAATTTGCTTTGTCATTTGTTACGATGGATTAACTCCATGTCATGTATAGGGTATCATTTTATTAGCTCACTTGCTAGATAGTTGTTTTCGTTAGGTACGTCTTCTTTCATGTCTGGTTACATTGTGAGTTCTTTCTACTGTTTTATTGGTCTTATTCTGGTTTTCTTATAAATCTCTATTTTCGTCCTCCTATTTAAATTAGCCTATTCTTGTCACTGTCAGCTAGGATTTCATGTGTTTAGGGTAACCCTGCTATTGCATCAGTATAGCATATATATATTAGGTTACACTGATTTTTATATTTATGTATTTTGAGTTAGTCTGTAAAATCATGCATCAGTTACCAATGATGGACTGAATGGCAATACAGAGCTTGTTTTGTTCAAAACTATATTGCAGAGTAACTTAGAGATATTACTGTCATAGAACTATTTGCATATATCCTTTGGCGATTGAAGTTCTGTCAAATTTTTGGATTGCGACAATGGCATACATCCTAATACTAGATGTTCTGAAATACAATTATGCCATCACATAGGTGAGTTTCATCTAAAATATTTTATTTTAGTGATTTCTAGAACATATAAATACCTTATTCTAAAGTTTATCACGCGCGCAATTAGAATCAATTACAATCCCATTGAACCTTAGGTAGCAAAAGTACCAGCTGAGGTCCCCAAGTTTGATTGAAATGTAAAAGACTTCATGCTCGATTGGTGTCAGGTAAATCATAAATTATTTCATATAGGCGTACTTTGTTGAACTCTTTTAGAATGCTTGGTGCCGAGTATATTGTTATTGCTAATATATTAGCTTTGAGGACCAATGGACCTAGAGATGAGGTTTCAATTCATATTTATAGTTCTTTCATTATATGATAATCTTCAGTTTTCCTCAATTTAGGATTTAATAAAATTAAAGTATGTAACTCCTTCACAGTACAACCTTTTTTCTTGAAAAATGTAGCTTCATGCACCAACTTAGTTTAACTTGTGCACAGGATGAAGAAGCTTGGGGATAATGAAATCAAAGTTATGGTTGCACTATATTTGGACGCAAGGTGCTACTTTATTTAGTTGAATTGTCTACGTCGCTGATCCTAGACACTATATGGTGAATATATATCAAAGTATTATTGTGCCTCAAATATTTATCTTTCTTCTATAAGCTTATTTTATTGTAAGTTTTCTGAGTTGGGCTATAACCGTGTGCAAAAATAATCTTTCTTCTAAGTCTAGCCTTATTTTTTGGCATGTAGGTAAATAGAACAAAGATAGCAATGACAATATTTTTTAATTCATGATTATTGTGTATATTAATTTCTTTTACCACTAATACAATTTAGCAGATGATTCATACTTTTTTGTATGCACTACCAGCTATATCAGCTAAATATCTTTTGTTCTGCTACGTAGATACAATTCTTACTGCAACTTCAGTCCAGAAAGAGATAACATTGTGGTCCGTTCACAGGGAAAGAAAGTAAAGTCAAGAAAAAACAATTTAAAGATCATATCCTTAAGGACGTGAATATTGGATGATTTAAACCCGATTTCTTTAAATGAGTTTGCCTTTGAAGTAATGTCAGGTTTCTTTCAATGAGTTTTTCCTTGAAATAATATTTGATTTATCATCTATGACACGACCCCAAAATCCTGTCGTGATGGCGCCCAGCACATTTCTAGGTCAACCTGACCAATCTCATACAATATCGAGATATCAGCTCATACTTTACTTGAAAAGCAATATTTGACAATAATAGGAATACGATGTTTTAGCATAAGTTGCAAAATAACCCCAACACAATGTAATATCTTCCACAGATCTGGAGTCATAAGCCATGAGCCTCTACCAAGAATACAATAGTGATACTGAATACAATTGTATCTGACAAATGCGGAAAAATAGTTAAAAGATAAAGGATAGAAGGGAATTTCAGGTCCTGCGAAAGCTAGCAGCTACCTCGACAGTCCGAATAAGCTCGCTGAGCAGCTGAGGAGTCAGCCCTGCTGTGATGTACCTGGGTCTGCACACAAGGTGCGGGGAGTAGTGTGAATACTTCCAACTAAGTGGTAATAAGTACGGATAAAGACTGTGAAGATAAGAATACCCAATATTGCACTAAGCAAGGCTATATAATAATCTCTATTACCATTTTTTAACAGTATAAGTTTCAGAATCAACAATAACAGTTAAACAGGTATATCTAAATGCAATGTAGATGCATGAACATGACCGCTACGGCGCGTAGCTCGATCCATTTGGGTACCCGCGCTCACTGTAGGGGTCAGACTCCAGAGGGGCTCATACAGCCCAAGTGCAATATCAATAATATGTTGCGGCGCACAGAGCCCGATCCACTATCAGTCCAGCTACATGCAATGCAAGCCTCACAGGTACGGAAATATCATTTTGAAATCTCTTTTTATCAATAACAGTAGAAAACAGTGTTCAGAAATACCATAGTTTGGAAAACCATTTTAGACGGTGTTTAGCTAAGGACTAATATCAGGATAACATGCTATAATCATAGAAGCAATGATAACGATCCTCACTGGATCCAAATAACTAGCTCACAGCCCAAAGATATCCACAATCATCCAAGTAGGAGGTTTACCGGCTCATTTATAGCTAACAACACAGTATAATACTACACAGTCGGACTAAGCCATAGTCCCCAATCACAATCGACCCCGCACTCACAGTAGAGTACGTGTCTTGCCTCAATACAACATCACATAATGATATACCGGGGTTTCAAACCCTCAGGTCATCATCCATACCCATTACTCATCTCGAACCGGCTCAAACACTAGTCCACCAATGCCCTTGCCACGAGAATTGGCCTCCACGGGTGCAAAATCTGATCAAAACCAATAGGAATACATCAAAATAGGCTAAAAGAACATAACCCAATCGAAATAACTCGAATTACACTAAGTTGCCAAAATCTGAGCCTTGGGACCGCTTCTCGTAAAATTACGGAAGTCACATTTTCAGAATCCTTATCTCGCCATGAGTCCGTGCATATAGAATTTATCAAAATCGGACTTCAAATGAACTGGCAAATCATGATTTTTCATAGCAAAAATTGAAGCCCTAACTCCCTCAATTTATACCCAATTTCAGAGAATTGATGGAAGATTCTTCGATAAAATGATGTATTAAGACCACGAGACTTACCTCCAATCACTTCCCGATGAAATTCCCTTCAAATTCCGTCACTTAGCTCTCAATGTGCTAAAAAATGGAGGAAAGTATCAGTGAAAACGCGACTGAAATATTTCATTTAACCCTTTTGTCGCTCAGGTAATTATACTATGCGATCGCATACCCTTTATTGTGATCGCATTGAACAAATTTCACACACCAAGATTTACTACTATGCGATTGCACTCCTGCCTTGCGATCGCATAGAACAAATTCCATCCAGGAATCCTAGGCCAAAAGTACATTATGCGATTGCACCCCATGCTATGCAATCGTAGAGAACAAAGACACAAAGCTATGCGATCACAGCCCCTTCTATGCGATCGCATAGAACAACTCAGAAGCCCAATTTCCTCCTTCTATGCGATCGCATAGAGCATCCGTTTGCAATAAATACCAGCAACCGCCAGCCTTTCAAAAATGCTAGAAATGATCCGATTGAACCCCCGGATTCGCCTCGAGGCCCCAGGACCTCAACGAAAACTACCAACCTACTCCAAAACATGATACAAACTTGTTCCAAACATAAAACACATCCTTAAACACGGAAATCATCAAATCAAGGCGGATTCAAGCCTAAGTTTCAACTATAACTTCTAAAACCAACATCCAATCAAAAACCTGACCAAACGATGTACCAATGACCTGAAAATTTGTTGACATATCCAAAATCACCTAACGAAGCTACTGCAACTGTCAGAATCCCATTCCGACTCCCGGATCAAAATCTCACTTATCGACCGAATTTCACCAAAATTCCAACTTAGCCAATTCAAGCATATTCCTACACCGGACCTCCAAATTCAATTTCGATCGCTCCTCTAAGTCACATATCACCTTTTGAAGCTAACCGAATCATTAGAGTTTGATTCTGAGCCCTCTAACCACATAGTCAACTTTAGGTTGACTTTTCATAAACAAGCTTCACTCAAAAAGGCTATATGTCTTATTTTCAACCAGAATTAATCCAAATTCACCCGATAGACTCTAACACAGATATAGAAACATGAAACACATAATGAGGGGATAACGGGGCGCTAACTCTCGTGATGATGGGTCGGGTCATCACATTCTCCCCAACTTAAGCAAATGCTCGTCCTCGAGCGGGTCAAGAAACATACTTGGAAACTCAAATAAGTGGGGATATCTGCTCCGCATCTCCTGCTCGATGTCCCAAATGGCCTCCTCCACGGGCTGACCTCTCTACTGAACCTTTACTGATGCAATACCCTTGGACCTCAATCTCCTTACCGGATGACCCAATATAGTTATAGGCTCCACATCATAGGTCAAGTCATCATCAAGCTGCACTGTACTGAAATCCAACACATGTGATGGGTCGCTAACATATTTTCGGAGCATAAATACGTGAAACACCGGATAAACTCCCGATAGACTGGGTGGCAAAGAAAGCATATAGGCTACCTCTCCAATCCTCCTAAGAATCTCACTAGGACCAATAAATCTCGGACTGAGCTTTCCTTTCTTTCCAAATCTCATGACGTCTTTCATAGGCGAAACCTTCAGTAAGACCTTCTCACCCACATAATAAGACATATCCCGAACCTTCCGGTCCGCATAACTCTTCTGGCGCGACTGGGCTGTGTGAAGTCTCTCCTGA
Organism: Nicotiana noctiflora; assembly: GCA_032618575.1. NCBI lineage: Eukaryota > Viridiplantae > Streptophyta > Magnoliopsida > Solanales > Solanaceae > Nicotiana > Nicotiana noctiflora. The sequence goes on from JASVEL010004536.1 coordinate 78,683, forward strand.
ATCACCTTCACCTTGTCCAAAGCATCCTGGACCAACTCTGTCCCCAACGACCTGGCCTCACCGAGCTCAAACCAACCAACTGGAGATCTATACCGTCTCCCATATCAAGCCTCATACGGCGCCATCTGAATACTAGATTGGTAGCTGTTGTTATAGGCAAACTCTGCGAGAGGCAAATAATCAGCCCATGAACCACCAAAATCAATAACACAAGCGCGCAACATATCCTCCAAGATCTGAATGGTGCGCTCGGACTGTCCGTCCGTCTAAGGATGAAATGCAGTAATCAACTCAACCTGGGAGCCCAACTCAGCTGAAATATCCTCCAGAACTCCGAAGTAAATTGAGTACCTTTGTCTGATATGATAGAAACTAGAACTCCATGCAATCTCACAATTTAACGAATGAATATCCCTGCTAACCGCTCCGAGGAGCATATAGTACACACGGGAATTAAATGGGCTGACTTGTTCAGCCTATCTACAATCACCCAAACTGAATTAAACTTCCTTGCTGTCTGAGGGAGTCCACTAACAAAGTCCATAGTGATCATTTCCCACTTCCACTCGGGAATATCAATATGCTAAAACACGCCACCGGGCCTCTAGTGCTCGTACTTGACCTGCTGATAGTTAAGGTACCGTGCTACATGACTCACAATATCTATCTTCATTTTTCTCCACTAATAATGCTTGTTTCAAGTCATGGTACATCTTCGCGGCACCTGGATGGATAGAATACCGCGAGCTATGGCCTCCTCCAATATCAACTCACGAAGGCCATCAACATTGGGCACGCATATCCAGCCCTGCATCCTCAACATATCATCACTATCAATAGTGACATCTCTGGCATCACCATGCTGAACTCTGTCCTTAAGGACAAGCAAGTGTGGATCATCATATTGGCGCTCACGAATACGATCATATAAGGAAGACCGAGAAACAACACAAGCCAATACCTTGCTGGGCTCTGAAATATCCAGCCTCACTAGCCGATTGGCCAACGCCTGAACATCATATGCAAATAGTCTCTCCCCAACTGAAATATACGCCAATCTGCCCATACTAACCGCCTTTCGGCTCAAAGCATCGGCCACTACATTGGCGTTCCCCGGATGATATAGAATAGTAATGTCATAATCTTTGAGTAACTCAAGCCATCTCCGCTGCCTCAAATTAAGATCTTTCTGCTTGAACAAGTGTTGGAGACTACAATGATCAGTATACACCTCACAGGACATGTCGTACAAATAGTGCCTCCAAATCTTCAAGGCATGAACTATGGAAGCTAACTCCAAATCATGAATATGAAAGTTCTTCTAATAAGGTTTCAACTGACGAGAAGCATAAGCAATAACTCTACCCTCCTACATTAATACACAACCTATCCCCACTCTCGAGGCATCACAATATACGGTTATTGAACCTAAAGCTGATGGCAAGACTAACACTGGAGTTGTGGTCAAAGCTGTCTTGAGCTTATGAAAGCTCTCCACACACTCATCCAACCACACGAATAGTGCATCCTTCTGTGTCAACCTGGTCAAAGAAGAAGCAATGGATGAAAACCCCTAAACAAACCGGCAATAATACCCCGCCAAACCAAGGAAATTCCTCATCTCCGTAGCTGCTGAGGACGGTCTAGGACAATTCTGCACCGCCTCTATCTTCTTCGGGTCAACCTGAATACCATCACGAGACACCACATGACCCAGAAAAGCTACCGACTCGAGCCAAAACTCGCACTTGGAGAACTTAGCATACAATTTCTCCTCCCTCAACCTCTGCAACATAACGCTCAAATGCTGAGCATGCTCCTCCTAGCTACAAGAGTACACCAGGATGTCATCAATCAACACAATCACAAAAGAATCAAAATATGGCCGGAATACACTGTTCATCAGATGCATGAACACGGCTGGGGCATTGGTCAGCCCAAAAAGACATCACAAGAAACTCATAGTGCCCATATCTCGTCCCGAATGCAGTCTTCATAATATCAGAGTCTCTAATCTTCAGCTGATGATAGCATGAACGAAGATCAATCTTCGAGAACACCCTCGCTCCCTTGAGCTGATCAAATAAATCATCAATGCGCGGTAGAGGATACTTATTCTTCACTGTTACCTTGTTCAGCTGTCTATAATCAATGCACATTCTCATAGAGCCATCTTTCTTCTTAACAAACAGCACCGACGCACCCCACGGTGACACACTAGGGCGAATGAATCCCTTATCTAAAAGCTCTTAAAGCTGTTCTTTCAATTCCTTCAGCTCAGCTGGTGCCATACGGTAAGGAGGAATAGAAATAGGTTGAGTGTCCGGCACCAAATCAATACCAAAATCGTTATCCCTGTCCGGCGGCATGCCCGACAGGTCTAATGGGAACACATATGGAAAGTCCTTCACAACGGGCACAGAATCAATACTAGGAGTCTCAGCTCCCATATCCCTCACAAATGCTAGATACTACAAATACCTTTTTTCAACCATTCTCTGAGACTTTAATAATGAAATAATACGGCTAGGGACATAATTAGTCGAACCCCGCCACTCAATCTAAGGAATACCATGAATAGGTTGGTTATAAGCCCGGAGATCGAATCAGATTCTTCCCCTTTGAGAGGGATTCTAACTGTCTTGGCATGACAATCCAAAATAGAATGGCACGGGGACATCTAATCCATGCCCAAAATCACATTAAAATCCACCATACCCAATAATAGAAGATCCACTCAGGTCTTCAGACCCCCAATAGAAACAACACAGGATCGATACACGTGATCCACAATAATCGTATCACCCACCGGGGTGGATACGTGAACAGGCAAATCAAGACCACGGGTCGCACCCAAATGATGTGCAAAATAAGAAGACACGTACGAATATGTGGACCCGGATCAAACAAAATAGAAGCATCTTTGTGACAAATTGAAATGATACCTGTAATCACTACATCTGAGGCAACAACATCACGCCTATCAGGAAGTGCATAAAAATGTGCCTGACCACCACTCGATTGCTCCTCACCCTTGGGGCGACCTCTAGAAGGACTGATATTCACTTCTACTACCCTGAGATGGTGCTGAAGAGGAGGGTTGATCCCTCTTCTGAGACCTATCCCTACGAAGTTGAGGGCAATGCCTCCTAATGTGGCCAAACCCGCCACACTCAAAACAACTACCTAGCGCTGGAGAAGGGGACTGAAAGGAACCCCTCACTGCAGATGAAACCCTGGGTCGAAGAAGAAGGTGCTGAACTCTAAGCTGGAAGGGTGCTGAGTGAAGATTGGCCCTGCTGAAAACCCTGACGGCCACGACTAGAAGAAGCTCCACTATGCTTTGGGCGACCTGACTCAGGAGGTCTAGATGAATGACCTCTGTCCCGATGAAACTGGCCCCTGGATGGAGCACCACTAAAACTGCCAGAACCTCGAGGCCTCTTGGCCTCCCTCTCCTCTCGCTCACGGCGACGATCTGCCTCAATCGGGCATGCCATATCAACAACCTCCTCGAAAGATGTTGTCACTACTCTCTCCTCGGTCATCAAGATACGAATAGAATAGTTAAGGCCATCAATGAACCTCCTGATCCTCTCCCGATCTGTCGAGATCATCCAAGTAGCATTCCTAGCCAACTAAGTATACCTCAACTCAAACTGAGTCACTGTCATATCACCCTAGCCACTCAAACTGGCGGCATAGCTCCTCTCGACGGGACTGTGGCACATACTTCTCTAAAAAGAGAGTGAAAAACTGCTGCCAAGTAAGGGGTGCTGCCCATGCAGGCCTACGCCTCTCAAACTCCTCCCACCAAATGAATGATGGACCTGAAAACTGGAATGTAGTAAAATAAACACCACTGGACTCAAGAATCCACGCTGTACGCAACATCCTCTAACACTTGTCCAAGAATCCCTGGGCATCCTCGCCCTCATTACCACTAAATGAAGGTGGCTGAAGTCTGCCAAATCTCTCCAATCGACGCTGCTCGTCGTCGGGTATCACCGGAACAACATACTATGGGGCTGGCGCGACTGGCGCAACCGGAATAGCCGGTGCAACTACCTGAGCTGGGACTGCCTCTGGCGTCTCAAGTCCCTGTATAACCTGCTCTGGTGTGCGAGCTGTGGGGGTCTGATGACCACTCCCGGTATGAGATGTCGCTGCTGCAGTAGTAGCTGAAACTACCGAAGCCAACCTAGTACAAACTGGTAATATTTGGGCCAATGTCTCCTGAAGGCCAGGAATCACAATAGGCATTGCCGGTGCCTGAACGTGTGTTGTTGAAGCCTCAACCACTAAGGCTGGTCCTGGATAGGGGCAACAAGTGGGTCTACTGGCACTGCCCCTGCCACTCTACCACGTCCACGACCACGGCCGCGACCACGACCTCTAGCTGGTGGCAATGGTGGTCGTCCACCTCGTCCTGTAGCACGAGTCCTCGCCATCTGCGAGAGAATAGAATACAAAAGTTCAGTTCATGATAACACAAATCGCACGATATGAATCCAAGAATATGAAGTTTTTCCTAAAGCTTCTGTAGCCCTCCGAGCATAGATACGGACGTCTACGTACCGATCCGCGGAAGCCTACTAAACTAGCTCAAGACTCGCGAGTCCTAGTAACCTAGGCTCTGATACCAACTTGTCACGACCCAAATCCGGGTTGTGATGGCGCCCAGCACATTGCTAGGACAACCTGATCAATCTCATACAATACCGAGCTATCAGCTCATACTTTACTAAAAGGAGTATTTAACAATAATAGAAATATGATGTTTTGGCATAAGTTGCAAAATAACCCCAATACAATGTAATATCTCCCACAAATCTGGAGTCATAAGCCATGAGCCTCTACCAAGAATACAATAGTGATATTGAATACAACTGTATCTGACAAATGCGGAAAAATAGTCTAAAAGATAAATTATAGAAGGGAATGTTAGGTCCTGCGGACGCTAGCAGCTACCTCGACAGTCCGAATAAGCTCGTTGAGCAGTTGGGGAGTCAACCCTGCTGTGATGTACCTGGGTCTGCACGCAAGGTGCAGGGAGTAGTGTGAGTACTTCCAACTCAGTGGTAATAAGTACAAATAAAGAAAGTGAAGATAAGAACACCCAATATTGCACTAAGCAAGGCTATATAATAATCTCTTTTACCATTGTTTTAACAGTATAAATCTTAGAATCAGCAATAACAGCTAAACAGTATAACATGTATATCTAAATGCAATGCAGATGCATGAACATGACCGCTACGGCACGTAGCCCGATCCATTTGGATACTCGCGCTCACTGTGGGGGTTAAGACTATGGAGAGGCTCATACAGCCCAAGCGCAATATCAATGATATGCTGCGGCGCGTAGTCCGATCCACTATCAGTCCAGCTACATGCTATGCAAGCCTCACAGGCACAGAAATATTATTTTGAAATATATTTTTATCAATAACAGTAGAAAATAATGTTCAGAAATACCAGAGTTTGGAGAACCATTTTAGGCAGTGTTTAGCTCAGGACTGATATCAAGATCACATGTTATAATCATAGAAGCAATGATAACGATCCTCACGGGTTCCAAATAACTGGCTCACGGCCCAAAGATATCCACAACCATCCAAGTAGGAGGTTTACCGGCTCAATTACAGCCAACAGTATACTATTACACAGTCGGACTAAGCCGTAGTCCCCAATCACAATCGACCCCGCACCCACAGTAGAGTACGTGTCTCGCCTCAATACAGCATCACATAGTGATATACCGAGGTTTTAAACCCTCAGGCCATCATTCATACCCATTACTCACCTCGACTCGGCTCGAAAACTAGCCCGCAATGCCCTTGCCA
>JASVEL010004537.1:0-44030 GCA_032618575.1 Nicotiana noctiflora
GAAATTTCTCTAAGAAGGGTTTTGGAAGAACACTTTGGTTTCCTCCGAAACAGTTCCACCAATCGTAGAACCACCTAGGGATAACAGAAGCTGAGACTTCTGGACTATACTTTACGAACCAAGTATGAGAAATTGGCCGTAAGAATAGGAAGTTGAACCAGGCGTTACGGTAGTCAAACCAGTTGTAGGTTTGAGGATTGTACTTTCTAGAAAGACTTATAGGGGTTAAAAGATGATCTACCTTCCATTCGAAGGGAGAGAGGATTTTCTTAATGGTGAATTTTGAGTAGGCGATGCTCTCAGGGTCTGATCTATCGCTTAACTCATGTTCTATTTCAATAGAACCAGTATCTATTAAGATAAATTCAAAAAACTTTCTAGTTTTTAAATGGCTATCTGTGTCAACATAATCTCTATTATTGAAGAGAGGTTTCAAAAGGTGTTTAACCTCGAAGTTTTCATAATCTTTGTCAAGGGCAAAGATGGGAGAAGTCTGTAAAGAGATAAACTCAAATTTTTCTTTAACAGACTTTGGAAGGGGAGTAGCAGCTGGGGATACTGCTTCAGCAAAACTCTCAGGAGTTTTCATTGCGTAAGAGTCACTAGTTGGTATGTGGGAAAATCTTAGTTTTCCCGAGGGAGAAGCCGAACTTGGTTCGGGATCCTTTTGAAAGGGCTTTTTTGAAGAACTACTCGAAGGTAGTGAAGGGAAAGAGTTTGGGCCAACCAGTGGTAGTTGAGCCTTTTTTGACGGACTACTCGAAGGTAGTGAGGGGAAAGAGATTGGGCCAACTGGTGGTAGTTGGGCTAGGGCAGAATATCTATTCTGTCCTAATTCTGGCCTTATTGGCAAGAGGCTTAATTCAGGCCTTATTGTGAATGGGCCTGGGGGAGAATTAATTTTTGGACCACTTGTTGTGGGCCTGCTTCCTGAGGGCCTTGCTCCTTGGCGGGCTCCTCTCATTGCTTTTCCTGCAAGAATTCACGTGTTAGAAAGTCTGGGAGAGAATTATCTTCTCCCTTAAGATATTCTATAGTAAAATCAAAACTGGATAATAAAGCTTGCCATCTAGCAAATATTTGTTTAGAGACAAGATTTTTAACATCCTTTTGCAGGATATCTTTAGCAGATTTACAATCTACCCTAATCAAAAATTCTTTGTTTATAAGATCGTCTTGGAACTTTGTAATACAAAGAACAATGGAAAGTACTTCTTTCTTAACAGTACTATAATTAGCTTGGGCGGAGTTCCAGACTCCAGAGGTGAATCTAACTAATTGTTCAGGACTCTTAGGATCCTTCCTTTGTTTCAATATACCTCCATAACCAAGTTCGGAGGCATCTGTTTCAACTATCATGAAGAAGTTGGGGTTAGATATCCCAAGACATGGTAGATTCTTAACCAGTCTTTTGACTTCTATGACTGCCTTAGTCTGATCATCTCCCCATGGGATAGGGATCTTTTTAAGCCTATCGTATAAAGGCTTACAGATTTGTCGGATCTTAGGAATGAAGTCTGCCACATAATTGAGGCTTCCTAAAAACCTTTGCAATTGGGTTTTGTCAGTGATAACATTGGGGAATTTGTCTGAGAACTCAATGGCTCTACAAATGGGCTTATAAGTCCCTTGATATAAATCATGGCCCAAAAACGTATTTGGGTTTGAAATAGCTTAATTTTCTTAGCACTAACTACTAACCCGTTGTGCTTAACTGTTTGAAAGAAAACATTTAAATGTTTAAAATGAGAATCTATATTTTCAGAAAATATTAAAACATCATCAATATATACTATTGAAAAATGACTAATATGGTTGAAAATATCATTCATTATATTTTGAAATTCAGAAGGGGCATTTTTGAGCCCAAAGGGCATAACGTTCCATTCGTATTGTCCGAATGGTACATTAAAAGCAGTTTTGTACTTGTCTTTTTCAGAAATCTGAATTTGCCAAAAGCCTGATTTCATATCAAACTTACTGTAAACATTGGCTTTAAACGTTCTCTTTAGAAGATCACGTTTGTTAGGAATAGGGTACCTAATCCATTTTAAAGCCTTGTTTAAGGGTTTATAATTAATAACTAGCCTAGGGGCTCCTCTTTCTTGTTCAGCAGCATTATTAACATAAAAGGCCGAACAACTCCAAGGTGATTTAGAAGGCCTAATTAGTTTATTAGACAAAAGGGTATTAATCTCCTTTTTACAAATTTCCATTAAAGCCTGGTTCATTTGAATGGGCCTAGCTTTAGTAGAAATGGTTTTTTCATCAAAACCGTCTATATAAGGGAGATCAATAGTATGGGCTTTTCTGGCCCAAAAAGCATTTGGAAAATCTGAGCAAATTTCTTTTTCAAAAGTCTCCTGGAGTTTAGCAATCTTAGTTACTATCCCCGGGGTTTTTAAAATTTGCTCAATTTGTTTAATTTGGATATCATCCTTTAAAAATCGTATTTGTTGAGAAATAAGATTTATCTTAAAAGTAGTTTTGTCATGCAAAAATAGGCTTTCTTCTTTAGAAAGAGTTTTAATAAAAGGGAAGGAAATTTCTTTTCCTAGAATAGTAGTTTTGATATCTTCAAAACCAGTGATAAAAGGTTTTATTTGGGTAATAAAAGGTATTCCCAAAATAATTTCTTCATTTATATTTTTGGTAATTACAAAATCATTTTTTAAGCAAATACCATTATTACAGATATGAGCATCAAATAATTTGTAATCTATTAAAATACGCTCACCAGTGGCGCTATAGAGCTTTGTAGATCCCTTTCTAAGATATTTAGTAGGGATTAGTCCTTCAATAATGCAGTTTCTATCTGCACCACTATCTAATAAAGCTATTTTGTTTAGGACAAAATTATCATTAACAACCAGCTTTATCAGAATATGAGAGCTTTGTGGTCTAACTTTGGTGATTTGTCCAATACCTGCTACTCTAAGTGGCTTTATACCAATCTACTTTGGTTTTATGCTCAGGGAGATTGAGAAGTATCCGAATCATAAGAAGATCCTATGTCTTGATTCTTAGGACTATGGGCTGTTCTAAGAACTTGTTCAGTAAGAGCATCAATCTCGACTTTATGAAGTCTTGATTTAATTTCTCTAACTTCTTCTTTGAGAAGCTTAATTTCACTACGAAGCTCATTAATGGAAGGTTCTTCCTTCCTTGAGTCAAAACGACTCATAATTTGCTTTATGCTAAAAGGTTCTACCTGAGGTCTTTCAGACTTTTGTCTGGAGACAAGCTTTTGAAGCTCTAAAAGGTAATTTCTTTTAACATTATCATCATTGATATGTTCAATGGTGGCAAATAGGGTTTCTGCAGTTTGTTCAGAAAGAACCCTTATGGATTTTGCCTCACAAAGACAGTATGTTCCTGTGCAATCACAGGTTTCACTGTCATCTGAGTCTTGAGCAACATTGATGAACTCGTCATCACTGTTTTCTGATTCACTCTCAGAGGAGTATGGATCAGACTCAGTTTCTTCTTCTTCTAAAATGGAGAAGAGTTTCTGTTTGGTTTCATCATCAACCTCTAGAAGGTTGACTTTGTTTTTCTTCTTCTTATTCCTGGGGCATTGGTTTGACCTATGTCCCTTTCGTCCACATGTCCAGCATGTGTCTATTTTGTCAGAAGTTTTTCTCCTGAATTTCTTCTTAGGAGTTTCTCTATGTTGAATGGTTTTTCTAAATCCTTTAGTCTTAAAAACCTTTTTACCACCTTCTCTGTGGTTTTTGCTATCTTTTCTAGCTGAAGGAGGTTTTATAGCTGGGAATCCGAAGTCTTGACAAAAACTTCCTAGTTCATTGGAAGTCAAACTTCTTTCTTTCTTAAGCTGGTCTTTAAGCTTAAGGTCAGTACAGAGTTCCATAGCAGTAATTGTAGTTACGCTAATAAGGTCTCCATAAGAGAGGAGATGGTAAGGGATTTTCCCTTCACATCTATCTTTGATTTTAGTTCTAACCTTTTCAGCAAAGTGAGAGGGTAGACCACTAATAAAACGTTCCTTCCAATAATCATTATTGCAATCTTGCCTAATCATGACTTTATTGAGGAACATATCTTTATACCACCTAAAATCGGTCAATTTTTTGCAGTATAAATTATTAAGGATTTCAAGACTCCTATCTTGGAATAATCGGGGTTCACCTACAAAGTGTTTGGCTATGCTATAGGCCAAAGTGGCGAATGCATCTTCAGCTGTAACCTCAGTGGTTGTGTTGGAGTTGTTTTCTGTTTTAACAACTTGTTTAAGGACAGTGGCATTAAGAATAGTGCCTTTGTCCATTTCAGTGAGATAATTGTCCCACCAATTTTTTAAAATACCAGTAAAGCCTGCAATGATTCTATTTGCAGCGTGCTTATCAGAAGCACCTCTCATTTTATAGGCAGTTACAGAAATTCCCATTTCCTGTAATTTGTTATAGATTTGGCCTTCTGCCATGCCATCTATATTCCATTCAGTAATACCGTTTCCTTCGGTATATGAGCTTGGATGGAGGTTATCTTCCTCAAACTGAGTATCAGGGAAGGAAGGTCTAGGATAAAAATTCCTCATATTAGGTTGCCTATCTTGTAGGGTACCGAGCTTATTGCCTTTTGTAATATTCAGCTTAGATAGTTGTTCACTAATTTTTTCTAACATAGCATCGCTGTTGCTAAGGTCTTTAGAAAACTCAGGGAATTTTTCTTTAGAAAATTCAGGAATTTTGAAAACTGGATTTGTGTCAATCCTATCAAAAGTTTTCGAAGTACTAGGTCGATTTGTTATCGAACTGTCTTTAAGAGGGATTTGTTCTATTTGTTTGGAAACAACGTGAAGAACTTGGTTGGTATAATTATTCTGTTCTAGGATTCTATTGATATCCTCAGTCTTAACAGGAGAATCTGTTTTCTCAATATTTTTCTTAAAAGGTGAAGCAAAAATAACTTCTTTCCTATAAGGAATTTTAAGTCCTTCTAATGGAGGAGTTATACTGTCAATTGTTTGGTCTTTAGTGTACCACCTATTGACTAAGGTTTGAAGGGATGATTGGGTATCATCAATTTGTCCAGAACATTCGAACCATCTAAAGAATTCTATTTCTGTTCTGAACCTTTTCATATCTATAAACCATTTATCTCTAAAGGCAATCCTTTTATGCCTAGGGTAAGTGGCTTTATACCAATCTACTTTGGTTTTATGCTCAGGGAGATCCCACCAAGTATTTAGAAGATCTTCGTTGGGAACAAAGTCTTTGTCGGAGGTTAAAACACCTATGGAATTCCTAGGTTTATCAGGTTTCATATCACTAGGAGTAGGACTTCCAGAGTCCTCATAATAAACCTTGGGAATAGTGTTGGAAAAGTCAACACCATGAAATTTCCCTGGTTCAATATTAATATTGTGTTCGTTTTCTTCTTTGTTGTGAGAAGAAGAGGGTCTAGCTGACGATAGTCGTCTGCTTGACGAACCTTGATTAATAGAATTGGATCTTAAAAACTTAAGGTTAATAGATCCATCAGGAAATTGAATAACCCTATCAATTTGAGATCTTTCGGGTTGGGGTGGAGTTGGATTTGTTATGGAATCAAACTTCCATTCTTCATCCGATAAGATGTCACTCCATCTTAGAAGTCTAGGAACAAAAGTAGTTCCGTGCTCTTGGTTAGCTTCCATGAGCATGGTAAAACCTTTGGCACTAGCCGTTATAGCTTTAGGAGCTATAGTGGTTTTCATAAGCTTATAATATACGCGGTATATTATAGCTATTTCTCTTGTGTCTATCTTACTGTTCATATTTTTGGTTTTGACATTAAGTGTCAAAGTATCCATGATATTGGGGTCATGGATATCAACTGAAAAATTGGGATAACAATTAAAGTAAACCGGGCCATTAGCGAGGTTACTTTCTAAGACTCCTAAAAGTGAGTCGTCAAAGTTCAATAGTCTATCATCACGAAGAAGTAGACAGATAGGAATGTTTAAACCTTTTCTAAACAAAGGTTTAACAGCAACTTGTACTAATCCAATATGTAAAAATTGGAAATCTTTTTTATAACGATCTATGTCGGCAGATATTAATAACTTAATAGTCTCTAGACTATTATTAATGGCAATAGTGGATTCACAAGTTTTAATATTAAACTTTTTAAAAATAGAAAAGTTTCCAAGTTGGTAAATCTTTTCAAAAGATTCTTTAGGAATATCCCAGTTTTGTAAATCATTTTCAATTTTTGAAATTGAAACATTAACACTATTAACAGTATTCTGATTTCTAGAATTCATGAGAAAGAGATTGTCTTAGGAAACTAGAAAGTACTATGATTAAAAGTTAATAAAAGATAAATATCAGAATTATGTAAATAGTAAATTTTATAACAAAACATTGTTTTTAAGCCTATCTTGGATATTACTAGAATTTGTTGAATTATCTTAGGGACCGGACCACCTTGAATCAATCTTGCCTCTCTCTTAGGCCTTACAGAGATTCCTTTCGGGCTGACCAAAGTCTAAAGTCGTAAATTAATCGACAACTTCAAATTCAACAGACATTCTACACCTCAGGCTATAAACAATTTTTTGTTTAAAAAGATACTATGAACATAAAAACGATATTTAACTAGTATAAACAAATAATCATAGTATACCTAGTGTCCTAGACAATATGTATTTAGCTACTCATGCTATAGTAAACTAACATGGCTCTGATACCAATAAGCAGGATCAAGTGCGGAAATTTAAACAATTATGAAAGCAGTAAAGAAGACTTACAAGAACAGGGTATTTTTATTGCATAGTGGCAAATGCCTTCATTGATTACAAGGAGATACAGAGAGAATTACAAAGAAAATTGTATTGTGGAAATTTTCTGATGCTTCTCTAAATGAATTACAAGTCTTTTATAGACTGAAAGAGATAAGATTCTTATCAAAAGCAATCCATTTGATAGGTTGCTAGATGATAAGTAGGGTCCATTTCCACTTTCGTAGATAATGGATAGGGCCCATTCTCCACTTGTAGTAGATAACAGGCAGGAAGATAAACTTTATCAGTTTTTCCCTTGTCGGGTAATGATAAAGTAAAGTTTATCTTCCTATTCTCTTTTTGACTAAAAGAGATGTTGTCTCCGAATTAGTCCAAAGGACTTTCGGTGGCTGGGGCCTATTGATTTAATAATCAAATAGAAATTCCGTCCCTTCGGGACTCTTCTATTACTTTCTAGATAATTCCGGTCTTTGACCTCTATCCGAAAGTCTAATTATTTCGGTTTTTAATAAACCTCAATTAGTGATTATTAATCAAAAGGGTTTAGGTACGAACTAGCTAAAGCTCGAGGATTCAAGCATGTCACCGTTGTCATCACTTTGTGATGATGAGGCTTCTTCTAGAAATTACAGAAAGCCTTGTCTGAGAAGCAGGATCAAGTGCGGAAATTTAAACAATTATGAAAGCAGTAAAGAAGACTTACAAGAACAGGGTATTTTTATTGCATAGTGGCAAATGCCTTCATTGATTACAAGGAGATACAGAGAGAATTACTGTTGTAGAAATTTTCTGATGATCCTCTAAATGAATTACAAGTCTTTTATAGACCGAAAGAGATAAGATTCTTATCAAAAGCAATCCATTTGATAGGTTGCTAGATGATAAGTAGGGTCCATTTCCCACTTTCGTAGATAATGGATAGGGCCCATTCTCCACTTGTAGTAGATAACAGGCAGGAAGATAAACTTTATCAGTTTTTCCCTTGTCGGGTAATGATAAAGTAAAGTTTATCTTCCTATTCTCTTTTTGACTAAAAGAGATGTTGTCTCCGAATTAGTCCAAAGGACTTTCGGTGGCTGGGGCCTATTGATTTAATAATCAAATAGAAATTCCGTCCCTTCGGGACTCTTCTATTACTTTCTAGATAATTCCGGTCTTTGACCTCTATCCGAAAGTCTAATTATTCCGGTTTTTTAATAAACCTCAATTAGTGATTATTAATCAAAAGGGTTTAGGTACGAACTAGCTAAAGCTCGAGGATTCAACATGTCACCGTTGTCATCACTTTGTGATGATGAGGCTTCTTCTAGAAGTTGCATGATAGCTTCTTCGTCTGGATTATCATCTAGCTCAGACAAGGCTTTCTGTAATTTCTTCTTTAATTCATCTTTTGAAGGAGATGGTTGAGAAGATGAGGTTGAACCTTTCTTGGAAGGAGTGATTGACTGATTAGCTGGCTCTTTCTTTGCTGGAGTCCAGCCTTTGATTTTGATTTCTCTTGACAAGTATTTAATCTTGTCAAATTCTGCCTTTACAAAGGTCCAGTTAATAATATAAGAAATTCTTTTCTTAATGAAATATTTACACAACTTAATGTTGTCTGGTAAAGTAGAGATTCCTTCCTCATGTTGGAACTGAGGAAATTTCTCTAAGAAGGGTTTTGGAAGAACACTTTGGTTTCCTCCGAAACAGTTCCACCAATCGTAGAACCACCTAGGGATAACAGAAGCTGAGACTTCTGGACTATACTTTACGAACCAAGTATGAGAAATTGGCCGTAAGAATAGGAAGTTGAACCAGGCGTTACGGTAGTCAAACCAGTTGTAGGTTTGAGGATTGTACTTTCTAGAAAGACTTATAGGGGTTAAAAGATGATCTACCTTCCATTCGAAGGGAGAGAGGATTTTCTTAATGGTGAATTTTGAGTAGGCGATGCTCTCAGGGTCTGATCTATCGCTTAACTCATGTTCTATTTCAATAGAACCAGTATCTATTAAGATAAATTCAAAAAACTTTCTAGTTTTTAAATGGCTATATGTGTCAACATAATCTCTATTATTGAAGAGAGGTTTCAAAAGGTGTTTAACCTCGAAGTTTTCATAATCTTTGTCAAGGGCAAAGATGGGAGAAGTCTGTAAAGAGATAAACTCAAATTTTTCTTTAACAGACTTTGGAAGGGGAGTAGCAGCTGGGGATACTGCTTCAACAAAACTCTCAGGAGTTTTCATTGCGTAAGAGTCACTAGTTGGTATGTGGGAAAATCTTAGTTTTCCCGAGGGAGAAGCCGAACTTGGTTCGGGATCCTTTTGAAAGGGCTTTTTTGAAGAACTACTCGAAGGTAGTGAAGGGAAAGAGTTTGGGCCAACCAGTGGTAGTTGAGCCTTTTTTGACGGACTACTCGAAGGTAGTGAGGGAAAAGAGATTGGGCCAACTGGTGGTAGTTGGGCTAGGGCAGAATATCTATTCTGTCCTAATTCTGGCCTTATTGGCAAGAGGCTTAATTCAGGCCTTATTGTGAATGGGCCAGGGGGAGAATTAATTTTTGGACCACTTGTTGTGGGCCTGCTTCATGAGGGCCTTGCTCCTTGGCGGGCTCCTCTCATTGCTTTTCCTGCAAGAATTCACGTGTTAGAAAGTCTGGGAGAGAATTATCTTCTCCCTTGAGATATTCTATAGTAAAATCAAAACTGGATAATAAAGCTTGCCATCTAGCAAATATTTGTTTAGAGACAAGATTTTTAACATCCTTTTGCAGGATATCTTTAGCAGATTTACAATCTACCCTAATCAAAAATTCTTTGTTTATAAGATCGTCTTGGAACTTTGTAATACAAAGAACAATGGAAAGTACTTCTTTCTTAACAGTACTATAATTAGCTTGGGCGGAGTTCCAGACTCCAGAGGTGAATCTAACTAATTGTTCAGGACTCTTAGGATCCTTCCTTTGTTTCAATATACCTCCATAACCAAGTTCAGAGGCATCTGTTTCAACAATCATGAAAAAGTCAGGGTTAGATATCCCAAGACATGGTAGATTCTTAACCAGTCTTTTGACTTCTATGACTGCCTTAGTCTGATCATCTCCCCATGGGATAGGGATCTTTTTAAGCCTATCGTATAAAGGCTTACAGATTTGTCGGATCTTAGGAATGAAGTCTGCCACATAATTGAGGCTTCCTAAAAACCTTTGCAATTGGGTTTTGTCAGTGATAACATTGGGGAATTTGTCTGAGAACTCAATGGCTCTACAAATGGGCTTATAAGTCCCTTGATATAAATCATGGCCCAAAAAACGTATTTGGGTTTGAAATAGCTTGATTTTCTTAGCACTAACTACTAACCCATTGTGCTTAACTTGTTTGAAAGAAAACATTTAAATGTTTAAAATGAGAATCTATATTTTCAGAAAATATTAAAACATCATCAATATATACTATTGAAAAATGACTAATATGGTTGAAAATATCATTCATTATATTTTGAAATTCAGAAGGGGCATTTTTGAGCCCAAAAGGCATAACGTTCCATTCGTATTGTCCGAATGGTACATTAAAAGCAGTTTTGTACTTGTCTTTTTCAGAAATCTGAATTTGCCAAAAGCCTGATTTCATATCAAACTTACTGTAAACATTGGCTTTAAACGTTCTCTTTAGAAGATCACGTTTGTTAGGAATAGGGTACCTAATCCATTTTAAAGCCTTGTTTAAGGGTTTATAATTAATAACTAGCCTAGGGGCTCCTCTTTCTTGTTCAGCAGCATTATTAACATAAAAGGCCGAACAACTCCAAGGTGATTTAGAAGGCCTAATTAGTTTATTAGACAAAAGGGTATTAATCTCCTTTTTACAAATTTCCATTAAAGCCTGGTTCATTTGAATGGGCCTAGCTTTAGTAGAAATGGTTTTTTCATCAAAACCGTCTATATAAGGGAGATCAATAGTATGGGCTTTTCTGGCCCAAAAAGCATTTGGAAAATCTGAGCAAATTTCTTTTTCAAAAGTCTCCTGGAGTTTAGCAATCTTAGTTACTATCCCCGGGGTTTTTAAAATTTGCTCAATTTGTTTAATTTGGATATCATCCTTTAAAAATCGTATTTGTTGAGAAATAAGATTTATCTTAAAAGTAGTTTTGTCATGCAAAAATAGGCTTTCTTCTTTAGAAAGAGTTTTAATAAAAGGGAAGGAAATTTCTTTTCCTAGAATAGTAGTTTTGATATCTTCAAAACCAGTGATAAAAGGTTTTATTTGGGTAATAAAAGGTATTCCCAAAATAATTTCTTCATTTATATTTTTGGTAATTACAAAATCATTTTTTAAGCAAATACCATTATTACAGATATGAGCATCAAATAATTTGTAATCTATTAAAATACGCTCACCAGTGGCGCTATAGAGCTTTGTAGATCCCTTTCTAAGATATTTAGTAGGGATTAGTCCTTCAACAATGCAGTTTCTATCTGCACCACTATCTAATAAAGCTATTTTGTTTAGGACAAAATTATCATTAACAACTAGCTTTATCAGAATATGAGAGGCAATCCTTTTATGCCTAGGGTAAGTGGCTTTATACCAATCTACTTTGGTTTTATGCTCAGGGAGATTGAGAAGTATCCGAATCATAAGAAGATCCTATGTCTTGATTCTTAGGACTATGGGCTGTTCTAAGAACTTGTTCAGTAAGAGCATCAATCTCGACTTTATGAAGTCTTGATTTAATTTCTCTAACTTCTTCTTTGAGAAGCTTAATTTCACTACGAAGCTCATTAATGGAAGGTTCTTCCTTCCTTGAGTCAAAACGACTCATAATTTGCTTCATGCTAAAAGGTTCTACCTGAGGTCTTTCAGACTTTTGTCTGGAGACAAGCTTTTGAAGCTCTAAAAGGTAATTTCTTTTAACATCATCATCATTGATATGTTCAATGGTGGCAAATAGGGTTTCTGCAGTTTGTTCAGAAAGAACCCTTATGGATTTTGCCTCACAAAGACAGTATGTTCCTGTGCAATCACAGGTTTCACTGTCATCTGAGTCTTGAGCAACATTGATGAACTCGTCATCACTGTTTTCTGATTCACTCTCAGAGGAGTATGGATCAGACTCAGTTTTTTCTTCTTCTAAAATGGAGAAGAGTTTCTGTTTGGTTTCATCATCAACCTCTAGAAGGTTGACTTTGTTTTTCTTCTTCTTATTCCTGGGGCATTGGTTTGACCTATGTCCCTTTCGTCCACATGTCCAGCATGTGTCTATTTTGTCAGAAGTTTTTCTCCTGAATTTCTTCTTAGGAGTTTCTCTATGTTGAATGGTTTTTCTAAATCCTTTAGTCTTAAAAACCTTTTTACCACCTTCTCTGTGGTTTTTGCTATCTTTTCTAGCTGAAGGAGGTTTTATAGCAGGGAATCCGAAGTCTTGACAAAAACTTCCTAGTTCATTGGAAGTCAAACTTCTTTCTTTCTTAAGCTGGTCTTTAAGCTTAAGGTCAGTACAGAGTTCCATAGCAGTAATTGTAGTTACGCTAATAAGGTCTCCATAAGAGAGGAGATGGTAAGGGATTTTCCCTTCACATCTATCTTTGATTTTAGTTCTAACCTTTTCAGCAAAGTGAGAGGGTAGACCACTAATAAAACGTTCCTTCCAATAATCATTATTGCAATCTTGCCTAATCATGACTTTATTGAGGAACATATCTTTATACCACCTAAAATCTGTCAATTTTTTGCAGTATAAATTATTAAGGATTTCAAGACTCCTATCTTGGAATAATCGGGGTTCACCTACAAAGTGTTTGGCTATGCTATAGGCCAAAGTGGCGAATGCATCTTCAGCTGTAACCTCAGTGGTTGTGCTGGAGTTGTTTTCTGTTTTAACAACTTGTTTAAGGACAGTGGCATTAAGAATAGTGCCTTTGTCCATTTCAGTGAGATAATTGTCCCACCAATTTTTTAAAATACCAGTAAAGCCTGCAATGATTCTATTTGCAGCGTGCTTATCAGAAGCACCTCTCATTTTATAGGCAGTTACAGAAATTCCCATTTCCTGTAATTTGTTATAGATTTGGCCTTCTGCCATGCCATCTATATTCCATTCAGTAATACCGTTTCCTTCGGTATATGAGCTTGGATGGAGGTTATCTTCCTCAAACTGAGTATCAGGGAAGGAAGGTCTAGGATAAAAATTCCTCATATTAGGTTGCCTATCTTGTAGGGTACCGAGCTTATTGCCTTTTGTAATATTCAGCTTAGATAGCTGTTCACTAATTTTTTCTAACATAGCATCGCTGTTGCTAAGGTCTTTAGAAAACTCAGGGAATTTTTCTTTAGAAAATTCAGGAATTTTGAAAACTGGATTTGTGTCAATCCTATCAAAAGTTTTCGAAGTACTAGGTCGATTTGTTATCGAACTGTCTTTAAGAGGGATTTGTTCTATTTGTTTGGAAACAACGTGAAGAACTTGGTTGGTATAATTATTCTGTTCTAGGATTCTATTGATATCCTCAGTCTTAACAGGAGAATCTGTTTTCTCAATATTTTTCTTAAAAGGTGAAGCAAAAATAACTTCTTTCCTATAAGGAATTTTAAGTCCTTCTAATGGAGGAGTTATACTGTCAATTGTTTGGTCTTTAGTGTACCACCTATTGACTAAGGTTTGAAGGGATGATTGGGTATCATCAATTTGTCCAGAACATTCGAACCATCTAAAGAATTCTATTTCTGTTCTGAACCTTTTCATATCTATAAACCATTTATCTCTAAAGGCAATCCTTTTATGCCTAGGGTAAGTGGCTTTATACCAATCTACTTTGGTTTTATGCTCAGGGAGATCCCACCAAGTATTTAGAAGATCTTCGTTAGGAACAAAGTCTTTGTCGGAGGTTAAAACACCTATGGAATTCCTAGGTTTATCAGGTTTCATATCACTAGGAGTAGGACTTCCAGAGTCCTCATAATAAACCTTGGGAATAGTGTTGGAAAAGTCAACACCATGAAATTTCCCTGGTTCAATATTAATACTGTGTTCGTTTTCTTCTTTGTTGTGAGAAGAAGAGGGTCTAGCTGACGATAGTCGTCTGCTTGACGAACCTTGATTAATAGAATTGGATCTTAAAAACTTAAGGTTAATAGATCCATCAGGAAATTGAATAACCCTATCAATTTGAGATCTTTCGGGTTGGGGTGGAGTTGGATTTGTTATGGAATCAAACTTCCATTCTTCATCCGATAAGATGTCACTCCATCTTAGAAGTCTAGGAACAAAAGTAGTTCCGTGCTCTTGGTTAGCTTCCATGAGCATGGTAAAACCTTTGGCACTAGCCGTTATAGCTTTAGGAGCTATAGTGGTTTTCATAAGCTTATAATATACGAGGTATATTATAGCTATTTCTCTATCTGTCTACTTCTTCGTGATGATAGACTATTGAACTTTGACGACTCACTTTTAGGAGTCTTAGAAAGTAACCTCGCTAATGGCCCAGTTTACTTTAATTGTTATCCCAATTTTTCAGTTGATATCCGAATTTGTCTGAGAACTCAATGGCTCTACAAATGGGCTTATAAGTCCCTTGATATAAATCATGGCCCAAAAAACGTATTTGGGTTTGAAATAACTTGATTTTCTTAGCACTAACTACTAACCCATTGTGCTTAACTGTTTGAAAGAAAACATTTAAATGTTTAAAATGAGAATCTATATTTTCAGAAAATATTAAAACATCATCAATATATACTATTGAAAAATGACTAATATGGTTGAAAATATCATTCATTATATTTTGAAATTCAGAAGGGGCATTTTTGAGCCCAAAGGGCATAACGTTCCATTCGTATTGTCCGAATGGTACATTAAAAGCAGTTTTGTACTTGTCTTTTTCAGAAATCTGAATTTGCCAAAAGCCTGATTTCATATCAAACTTACTGTAAACATTGGCTTTAAACGTTCTCTTTAGAAGATCACGTTTGTTAGGAATAGGGTACCTAATCCATTTTAAAGCCTTGTTTAAGGGTTTATAATTAATAACTAGCCTAGGGGCTCCTCTTTCTTGTTCAGCAGCATTATTAACATAAAAGGCCGAACAACTCCAAGGTGATTTAGAAGGCCTAATTAGTTTATTAGACAAAAGGGTATTAATCTCCTTTTTACAAATTTCCATTAAAGCCTGGTTCATTTGAATGGGCCTAGCTTTAGTAGAAATGGTTTTTTCATCAAAACCGTCTATATAAGGGAGATCAATAGTATGGGCTTTTCTGGCCCAAAAAGCATTTGGAAAATCTGAGCAAATTTCTTTTTCAAAAGTCTCCTGGAGTTTAGCAATCTTAGTTACTATCCCCGGGGTTTTTAAAATTTGCTCAATTTGTTTAATTTGGATATCATCCTTTAAAAATCGTATTTGTTGAGAAATAAGATTTATCTTAAAAGTAGTTTTGTCATGCAAAAATAGGCTTTCTTCTTTAGAAAGAGTTTTAATAAAAGGGAAGGAAATTTCTTTTCCTAGAATAGTAGTTTTGATATCTTCAAAACCAGTGATAAAAGGTTTTATTTGGGTAATAAAAGGTATTCCCAAAATAATTTCTTCATTTATATTTTTGGTAATTACAAAATCATTTTTTAAGCAAATACCATTATTACAGATATGAGCATCAAATAATTTGTAATCTATTAAAATACGCTCACCAGTGGCGCTATAGAGCTTTGTAGATCCCTTTCTAAGATATTTAGTAGGGATTAGTCCTTCAACAATGCAGTTTCTATCTGCACCACTATCTAATAAAGCTATTTTGTTTAGGACAAAATTATCATTAACAACTAGCTTTATCAGAATATGAGAGCTTTGCGGTCTAACTTTGGTGATTTGTCCAATACCTGCTACTCTACTAGTAGATGCAATGTCAACAAAGTCTTTGTCGGAGGTTAAAACACATATGGAATTCCTAGGTTTATCAGGTTTCATATCACTAGGAGTAGGACTTCCAGAGTCCTCATAATAAACCTTGGGAATAGTGTTGGAAAAGTCAACACCATGAAATTTCCCTGGTTCAATATTAATACTGTGTTCGTTTTCTTCTTTGTTGTGAGAAGAAGAGGGTCTAGCTGACGATAGTCGTCTGCTTGACGAACCTTGATTAATAGAATTGGATCTTAAAAACTTAAGGTTAATAGATCCATCAGGAAATTGAATAACCCTATCAATTTGAGATCTTTCGGGTTGGGGTGGAGTTGGATTTGTTATGGAATCAAACTTCCATTCTTCATCCGATAAGATGTCACTCCATCTTAGAAGTCTAGGAACAAAAGTAGTTCCGTGCTCTTGGTTAGCTTCCATGAGCATGGTAAAACCTTTGGCACTAGCCGTTATAGCTTTAGGAGCTATAGTGGTTTTCATAAGCTTATAATATACGCGGTATATTATAGCTATTTCTCTTGTGTCTATCTTACTGTTCATATTTTTGGTTTTGACATTAAGTGTCAAAGTATCCATGATATTGGGGTCATGGATATCAACTGAAAAATTGGGATAACAATTAAAGTAAACTGGGCCATTAGCGAGGTTACTTTCTAAGACTCCTAAAAGTGAGTCGTCAAAGTTCAATAGTCTATCATCACGAAGAAGTAGACAGATAGGAATGTTTAAACCTTTTCTAAACAAAGGTTTAACAGCAACTTGTACTAATCCAATATGTAAAAATTGGAAATCTTTTTTATAACGATCTATGTCGGCAGATATTAATAACTTAATAGTCTCTAGACTATTATTAATGGCAATAGTGGATTCACAAGTTTTAATATTAAACTTTTTAAAAATAGAAAAGTTTCCAAGTTGGTAAATCTTTTCAAAAGATTCTTTAGGAATATCCCAGTTTTGTAAATCATTTTCAATTTTTGAAATTGAAACATTAACACTATTAACAATTTTTCTGATTTCTAGAATTCATGAGAAAGAGATTGTCTTAGGAAACTAGAAAGTACTATGATTAAAAGTTAATAAAAGATAAATATCAGAATTATGTAAATAGTAAATTTTATAACAAAACATTGTTTTTAAGCCTATCTTGGATATTACTAGAATTTGTTGAATTATCTTAGGGACCGGACCACCTTGAATCAATCTTGCCTCTCTCTTAGGCCTTACAGAGATTCCTTTCGGGCTGACCAAAGTCTAAAGTCGTAAATTAATCGACAACTTCAAATTCAACAGACATTCTACACCTCAGGCTATAAACAATTTTTTGTTTAAAAAGATACTATGAACATAAAAACGATATTTAACTAGTATAAACAAATAATCATAGTATACCTAGTGTCCTAGACAATATGTATTTAGCTACTCATGCTATAGTAAACTAACATGGCCTTCTAAATCACCTTGGAGTTGTTCGGCCTTTTATGTTAATAATGCTGCTGAACAAGAAAGAGGAGCCCCTAGGCTAGTTATTAATTATAAACCCTTAAACAAGGCTTTAAAATGGATTAGGTACCCTATTCCTAACAAACGTGATCTTCTAAAGAGAACGTTTAAAGCCAATGTTTACAGTAAGTTTGATATGAAATCAGGCTTTTGGCAAATTCAGATTTCTGAAAAAGACAAGTACAAAACTGCTTTTAATGTACCATTCGGACAATACGAATGGAACGTTATGCCCTTTGGGCTCAAAAATGCCCCTTCTGAATTTCAAAATATAATGAATGATATTTTCAACCATATTAGTCATTTTTCAATAGTATATATTGATGATGTTTTAATATTTTCTGAAAATATAGATTCTCATTTTAAACATTTAAATGTTTTCTTTCAAACAATTAAGCACAATGGGTTAGTAGTTAGTGCTAAGAAAATCAAGCTATTTCAAACCCAAATACGTTTTTGGGCCATGATTTATATCAAGGGACTTATAAGCCCATTTGTAGAGCCATTGAGTTCTCAGACAAATTCCCCTATCTTGGATATTACTAGAATTTGTTGAATTATCTTAGGGACCGGACCACCTTGAATCAATCTTGCCTCTCTCTTAGGCCTTACAGAGATTCCTTTCGGGCTGACCAAAGTCTAAAGTCGTAAATTAATCGACAACTTCAAATTCAACAGACATTCTACACCTCAGGCTATAAACAATTTTTTGTTTAAAAAGATACTATGAACATAAAAACGATATTTAACTAGTATAAACAAATAATCATAGTATACCTAGTGTCCTAGACAATATGTATTTAGCTACTCATGCTATAGTAAACTAACATGGCTTTGATACCAATAAGCAGGATCAAGTGCGGAAATTTAAACAATTATGAAAGCAGTAAAGAAGACTTACAAGAACAGGGTATTTTTATTGCATAGTGGCAAATGCCTTCATTGATTACAAGGAGATACAGAGAGAATTACAAAGAAAATTGTATTGTGGAAATTTTCTCGATGCTTCTCTAAATGAATTACAAGTCTTTTATAGACTGAAAGAGATAAGATTCTTATCAAAAGCAATCCATTTGATAGGTTGCTAGATGATAAGTAGGGTCCATTTCCCACTTTCGTAGATAATGGATAGGGCCCATTCTCCACTTGTAGTAGATAACAGGCAGGAAGATAAACTTTATCAGTTTTTCCCTTGTCGGGTAATGATAAAGTAAAGTTTATCTTCCTATTCTCTTTTTGACTAAAAGAGATGTTGTCTCCGAATTAGTCCAAAGGACTTTCGGTGGCTGGGGCCTATTGATTTAATAATCAAATAGAAATTCCGTCCCTTCGGGACTCTTCTATTACTTTCTAGATAATTCCGGTCTTTGACCTCTATCCGAAAGTCTAATTATTCCGGTTTTTTAATAAACCTCAATTAGTGATTATTAATCAAAAGGGTTTAGGTACGAACTAGCTAAAGCTCGAGGATTCAACATGTCACCGTTGTCATCACTTTGTGATGATGAGGCTTCTTCTAGAAGTTGCATGATAGCTTCTTCGTCTGGATTATCATCTAGCTCAGACAAGGCTTTCTGTAATTTCTTCTTCAATTCCTCTTTTGAAGGAGATGGTTGAGAAGATGAGGTTGAACCTTTCTTGGAAGGAGTGATTGATTGATTAGCTGGCTCTTTCTTTGCTGGAGTCCAGCCTTTGATTTTGATTTCTCTTGACAAGTATTTAATCCTGTCAAATTCTGCCTTTACAAAGGTCCAGTTAATAATATAAGAAATTCTTTTCTTAATGAAATATTTACACAACTTAATGTTGTCTGGTAAAGTAGAGATTCCTTCCTCATGTTGGAACTGAGGAAATTTCTCTAAGAAGGGTTTTGGAAGAACACTTTGGTTTCCTCCGAAACAGTTCCACCAATCGTAGAACCACCTAGGGATAACAGAAGCTGAGACTTCTGGACTATACTTTACGAACCAAGTATGAGAAATTGGCCGTAAGAATAGGAAGTTGAACCAGGCGTTACGGTAGTCAAACCAGTTGTAGGTTTGAGGATTGTACTTTCTAGAAAGACTTATAGGGGTTAAAAGATGATCTACCTTCCATTCGAAGGGAGAGAGGATTTTCTTAATGGTGAATTTTGAGTAGGCGATGCTCTCAGGGTCTGATCTATCGCTTAACTCATGTTCTATTTCAATAGAACCAGTATCTATTAAGATAAATTCAAAAAACTTTCTAGTTTTTAAATGGCTATCTGTGTCAACATAATCTCTATTATTGAAGAGAGGTTTCAAAAGGTGTTTAACCTCGAAGTTTTCATAATCTTTGTCAAGGGCAAAGATGGGAGAAGTCTGTAAAGAGATAAACTCAAATTTTTCTTTAACAGACTTTGGAAGGGGAGTAGCAGCTGGGGATACTGCTTCAGCAAAACTCTCAGGAGTTTTCATTGCGTAAGAGTCACTAGTTGGTATGTGGGAAAATCTTAGTTTTCCCGAGGGAGAAGCCGAACTTGGTTCGGGATCCTTTTGAAAGGGCTTTTTTGAAGAACTACTCGAAGGTAGTGAAGGGAAAGAGTTTGGGCCAACCAGTGGTAGTTGAGCCTTTTTTGACGGACTACTCGAAGGTAGTGAGGGAAAAGAGATTGGGCCAACTGGTGGTAGTTGGGCTAGGGCAGAATATCTATTCTGTCCTAATTCTGGCCTTATTGGCAAGAGGCTTAATTCAGGCCTTATTGTGAATGGGCATGGGGGAGAATTAATTTTTGGACCACTTGTTGTGGGCCTGCTTCCTGAGGGCCTTGCTCCTTGGCGGGCTCCTCTCATTGCTTTTCCTGCAAGAATTCACGTGTTAGAAAGTCTGGGAGAGAATTATCTTCTCCCTTAAGATATTCTATAGTAAAATCAAAACTGGATAATAAAGCTTGCCATCTAGCAAATATTTGTTTAGAGACAAGATTTTTAACATCCTTTTGCAGGATATCTTTAGCAGATTTACAATCTACCCTAATCAAAAATTCTTTGTTTATAAGATCGTCTTGGAACTTTGTAATACAAAGAACAATGGAAAGTACTTCTTTCTTAACAGTACTATAATTAGCTTGGGCGGAGTTCCAGACTCCAGAGGTGAATCTAACTAATTGTTCAGGACTCTTAGGATCCTTCCTTTGTTTCAATATACCTCCATAACCAAGTTCGGAGGCATCTGTTTCAACTATCATGAAGAAGTTGGGGTTAGATATCCCAAGACATGGTAGATTCTTAACCAGTCTTTTGACTTCTATGACTGCCTTAGTCTGATCATCTCCCCATGGGATAGGGATCTTTTTAAGCCTATCGTATAAAGGCTTACAGATTTGTCGGATCTTAGGAATGAAGTCTGCCACATAATTGAGGCTTCCTAAAAACCTTTGCAATTGGGTTTTGTCAGTGATAACATTGGGGAATTTGTCTGAGAACTCAATGGCTCTACAAATGGGCTTATAAGTCCCTTGATATAAATCATGGCCCAAAAAACGTATTTGGGTTTGAAATAACTTGATTTTCTTAGCACTAACTACTAACCCATTGTGCTTAACTGTTTGAAAGAAAACATTTAAATGTTTAAAATGAGAATCTATATTTTCAGAAAATATTAAAACATCATCAATATATACTATTGAAAAATGACTAATATGGTTGAAAATATCATTCATTATATTTTGAAATTCAGAAGGGGCATTTTTGAGCCCAAAGGGCATAACGTTCCATTCGTATTGTCCGAATGGTACATTAAAAGCAGTTTTGTACTTGTCTTTTTCAGAAATCTGAATTTGCCAAAAGCCTGATTTCATATCAAACTTACTGTAAACATTGGCTTTAAACGTTCTCTTTAGAAGATCACGTTTGTTAGGAATAGGGTACCTAATCCATTTTAAAGCCTTGTTTAAGGGTTTATAATTAATAACTAGCCTAGGGGCTCCTCTTTCTTGTTCAGCAGCATTATTAACATAAAAGGCCGAACAACTCCAAGGTGATTTAGAAGGCCTAATTAGTTTATTAGACAAAAGGGTATTAATCTCCTTTTTACAAATTTCCATTAAAGCCTGGTTCATTTGAATGGGCCTAGCTTTAGTAGAAATGGTTTTTTCATCAAAACCGTCTATATAAGGGAGATCAATAGTATGGGCTTTTCTGGCCCAAAAAGCATTTGGAAAATCTGAGCAAATTTCTTTTTCAAAAGTCTCCTGGAGTTTAGCAATCTTAGTTACTATCCCCGGGGTTTTTAAAATTTGCTCAATTTGTTTAATTTGGATATCATCCTTTAAAAATCGTATTTGTTGAGAAATAAGATTTATCTTAAAAGTAGTTTTGTCATGCAAAAATAGGCTTTCTTCTTTAGAAAGAGTTTTAATAAAAGGGAAGGAAATTTCTTTTCCTAGAATAGTAGTTTTGATATCTTCAAAACCAGTGATAAAAGGTTTTATTTGGGTAATAAAAGGTATTCCCAAAATAATTTCTTCATTTATATTTTTGGTAATTACAAAATCATTTTTTAAGCAAATACCATTATTACAGATATGAGCATCAAATAATTTGTAATCTATTAAAATACGCTCACCAGTGGCGCTATAGAGCTTTGTAGATCCCTTTCTAAGATATTTAGTAGGGATTAGTCCTTCAACAATGCAGTTTCTATCTGCACCACTATCTAATAAAGCTATTTTGTTTAGGACAAAATTATCATTAACAACTAGCTTTATCAGAATATGAGAGCTTTGCGGTCTAACTTTGGTGATTTGTCCAATACCTGCTACTCTACTAGTAGATGCAATGTCTGTATTGGATTTATAGTTAGGGGATTGAGAAGTATCTGAATCATAGGCAGATCCTATGTCTTGATTCTTAGGACTATGGGCTGTTCTAAGAACTTGTTCAGTAAGAGCATCAATCTCGACTTTATGAAGTCTTGATTTAATTTCTCTAACTTCTTCTTTGAGAAGCTTAATTTCACTACGAAGCTCATTAATGGAAGGTTCTTCCTTCCTTGAGTCAAAACGACTCATAATTTGCTTTATGCTAAAAGGTTCTACCTGAGGTCTTTCAGACTTTTGTCTGGAGACAAGCTTTTGAAGCTCTAAAAGGTAATTTCTTTTAACATTATCATCATTGATATGTTCAATGGTGGCAAATAGGGTTTCTGCAGTTTGTTCAGAAAGAACCCTTATGGATTTTGCCTCACAAAGACAGTATGTTCCTGTGCAATCACAGGTTTCACTGTCATCTGAGTCTTGAGCAACATTGATGAACTCGTCATCACTGTTTTCTGATTCACTCTCAGAGGAGTATGGATCAGACTCAGTTTCTTCTTCTTCTAAAATGGAGAAGAGTTTCTGTTTGGTTTCATCATCAACCTCTAGAAGGTTGACTTTGTTTTTCTTCTTCTTATTCCTGGGGCATTGGTTTGACCTATGTCCCTTTCGTCCACATGTCCAGCATGTGTCTATTTTGTCAGAAGTTTTTCTCCTGAATTTCTTCTTAGGAGTTTCTCTATGTTGAATGGTTTTTCTAAATCCTTTAGTCTTAAAAACCTTTTTACCACCTTCTCTGTGGTTTTTGCTATCTTTTCTAGCTGAAGGAGGTTTTATAGCAGGGAATCCGAAGTCTTGACAAAAACTTCCTAGTTCATTGGAAGTCAAACTTCTTTCTTTCTTAAGCTGGTCTTTAAGCTTAAGGTCAGTACAGAGTTCCATAGCAGTAATTGTAGTTACGCTAATAAGGTCTCCATAAGAGAGGAGATGGTAAGGGATTTTCCCTTCACATCTATCTTTGATTTTAGTTCTAACCTTTTCAGCAAAGTGAGAGGGTAGACCACTAATAAAACGTTCCTTCCAATAATCATTATTGCAATCTTGCCTAATCATGACTTTATTGAGGAACATATCTTTATACCACCTAAAATCTGTCAATTTTTTGCAGTATAAATTATTAAGGATTTCAAGACTCCTATCTTGGAATAATCGGGGTTCACCTACAAAGTGTTTGGCTATGCTATAGGCCAAAGTGGCGAATGCATCTTCAGCTGTAACCTCAGTGGTTGTGCTGGAGTTGTTTTCTGTTTTAACAAC
Organism: Nicotiana noctiflora; assembly: GCA_032618575.1. NCBI lineage: Eukaryota > Viridiplantae > Streptophyta > Magnoliopsida > Solanales > Solanaceae > Nicotiana > Nicotiana noctiflora. The sequence goes on from JASVEL010004537.1 coordinate 23,236, forward strand.
TTGTTTAAGGACAGTGGCATTAAGAATAGTGCCTTTGTCCATTTCAGTGAGATAATTGTCCCACCAATTTTTTAAAATACCAGTAAAGCCTGCAATGATTCTATTTGCAGCGTGCTTATCAGAAGCACCTCTCATTTTATAGGCAGTTACAGAAATTCCCATTTCCTGTAATTTGTTATAGATTTGGCCTTCTGCCATGCCATCTATATTCCATTCAGTAATACCGTTTCCTTCGGTATATGAGCTTGGATGGAGGTTATCTTCCTCAAACTGAGTATCAGGGAAGGAAGGTCTAGGATAAAAATTCCTCATATTAGGTTGCCTATCTTGTAGGGTACCGAGCTTATTGCCTTTTGTAATATTCAGCTTAGATAGCTGTTCACTAATTTTTTCTAACATAGCATCGCTGTTGCTAAGGTCTTTAGAAAACTCAGGGAATTTTTCTTTAGAAAATTCAGGAATTTTGAAAACTGGATTTGTGTCAATCCTATCAAAAGTTTTCGAAGTACTAGGTCGATTTGTTATCGAACTGTCTTTAAGAGGGATTTGTTCTATTTGTTTGGAAACAACGTGAAGAACTTGGTTGGTATAATTATTCTGTTCTAGGATTCTATTGATATCCTCAGTCTTAACAGGAGAATCTGTTTTCTCAATATTTTTCTTAAAAGGTGAAGCAAAAATAACTTCTTTCCTATAAGGAATTTTAAGTCCTTCTAATGGAGGAGTTATACTGTCAATTGTTTGGTCTTTAGTGTACCACCTATTGACTAAGGTTTGAAGGGATGATTGGGTATCATCAATTTGTCCAGAACATTCGAACCATCTAAAGAATTCTATTTCTGTTCTGAACCTTTTCATATCTATAAACCATTTATCTCTAAAGGCAATCCTTTTATGCCTAGGGTAAGTGGCTTTATACCAATCTACTTTGGTTTTATGCTCAGGGAGATCCCACCAAGTATTTAGAAGATCTTCGTTAGGAACAAAGTCTTTGTCGGAGGTTAAAACACCTATGGAATTCCTAGGTTTATCAGGTTTCATATCACTAGGAGTAGGACTTCCAGAGTCCTCATAATAAACCTTGGGAATAGTGTTGGAAAAGTCAACACCATGAAATTTCCCTGGTTCAATATTAATATTGTGTTCGTTTTCTTCTTTGTTGTGAGAAGAAGAGGGTCTAGCTGACGATAGTCGTCTGCTTGACGAACCTTGATTAATAGAATTGGATCTTAAAAACTTAAGGTTAATAGATCCATCCGGAAATTGGATAACCCTATCGATTTGAGATCTTTCGGGTTGGGGTGGAGTTGGATTTGTTATGGAATCAAACTTCCATTCTTCATCCGATAAGATGTCACTCCATCTTAGAAGTCTAGGAACAAAAGTAGTTCCGTGCTCTTGGTTAGCTTCCATGAGCATGGTAAAACCTTTGGCACTAGCCGTTATAGCTTTAGGAGCTATAGTGGTTTTCATAAGCTTATAATATACGCGGTATATTATAGCTATTTCTCTTGTGTCTATCTTACTGTTCATATTTTTGGTTTTGACATTAAGTGTCAAAGTATCCATGATATTGGGGTCATGGATATCAACTGAAAAATTGGGATAACAATTAAAGTAAACTGGGCCATTAGCGAGGTTACTTTCTAAGACTCCTAAAAGTGAGTCGTCAAAGTTCAATAGTCTATCATCACGAAGAAGTAGACAGATAGGAATGTTTAAACCTTTTCTAAACAAAGGTTTAACAGCAACTTGTACTAATCCAATATGTAAAAATTGGAAATCTTTTTTATAACGATCTATGTCGGCAGATATTAATAACTTAATAGTCTCTAGACTATTATTAATGGCAATAGTGGATTCACAAGTTTTAATATTAAACTTTTTAAAAATAGAAAAGTTTCCAAGTTGGTAAATCTTTTCAAAAGATTCTTTAGGAATATCCCAGTTTTGTAAATCATTTTCAATTTTTGAAATTGAAACATTAACACTATTAACAGTATTCTGATTTCTAGAATTCATGAGGAAGCAGGCCCACAACAAGTGGTCCAAAAATTAATTCTCCCCCAGGCCCATTCACAATAAGGCCTGAATTAAGCCTCTTGCCAATAAGGCCAGAATTAGGACAGAATAGATATTCTGCCCTAGCCCAACTACCACCAGTTGGCCCAATCTCTTTTCCCTCACTACCTTCGAGTAGTCCGTCAAAAAAGGCTCAACTACCACTGGTTGGCCCAAACTCTTTCCCTTCACTACCTTCGAGTAGTTCTTCAAAAAAGCCAACCTTTTCAGCAAAGTGAGAGGGTAGACCACTAATAAAACGTTCCTTCCAATAATCATTATTGCAATCTTGCCTAATCATGACTTTATTGAGGAACATATCTTTATACCACCTAAAATCTGTCAATTTTTTGCAGTATAAATTATTAAGGATTTCAAGACTCCTATCTTGGAATAATCGGGGTTCACCTACAAAGTGTTTGGCTATGCTATAGGCCAAAGTGGCGAATGCATCTTCAGTTGTAACCTCAGTGGTTGTGCTGGAGTTGTTTTCTGTTTTAACAACTTGTTTAAGGACAGTGGCATTAAGAATAGTGCCTTTGTCCATTTCAGTGAGATAATTGTCCCACCAATTTTTTAAAATACCAGTAAAGCCTGCAATGATTCTATTTGCAGCGTGCTTATCAGAAGCACCTCTCATTTTATAGGCAGTTACAGAAATTCCCATTTCCTGTAATTTGTTATAGATTTGGCCTTCTGCCATGCCATCTATGTTCCATTCAGTAATACCGTTTCCTTCGGTATATGAGCTTGGATGGAGGTTATCTTCCTCAAACTGAGTATCAGGGAAGGAAGGTCTAGGATAAAAATTCCTCATATTAGGTTGCCTATCTTGTAGGGTACCGAGCTTATTGCCTTTTGTAATATTCAGCTTAGATAGCTGTTCACTAATTTTTTCTAACATAGCATCGCTGTTGCTAAGGTCTTTAGAAAACTCAGGGAATTTTTCTTTAGAAAATTCAGGAATTTTGAAAACTGGATTTGTGTCAATCCTATCAAAAGTTTTCGAAGTACTAGGTCGATTTGTTATCGAACTGTCTTTAAGAGGGATTTGTTCTATTTGTTTGGAAACAACGTGAAGAACTTGGTTGGTATAATTATTCTGTTCTAGGATTCTATTGATATCCTCAGTCTTAACAGGAGAATCTGTTTTCTCAATATTTTTCTTAAAAGGTGAAGCAAAAATAACTTCTTTCCTATAAGGAATTTTAAGTCCTTCTAATGGAGGAGTTATACTGTCAATTGTTTGGTCTTTAGTGTACCACCTATTGACTAAGGTTTGAAGGGATGATTGGGTATCATCAATTTGTCCAGAACATTCGAACCATCTAAAGAATTCTATTTCTGTTCTGAACCTTTTCATATCTATAAAGCATTTATCTCTAAAGGCAATCCTTTTATGCCTAGGGTAAGTGGCTTTATACCAATCTACTTTACTTTATCATTACCCGACAAGGGAAAAACTGATAAAGTTTATCTTCCTGCCTGTTATCTACTACAAGTGGAGAATGGGCCCTATCCATTATCTACGAAAGTGGGAAATGGACCCTACTTATCATCTAGCAACCTATCAAATGGATTGCTTTTGATAAGAATCTTATCTCTTTCAGTCTATAAAAGACTTGTAATTCATTTAGAGAAGCATCGAGAAAATTTCCACAATACAATTTTCTTTGTAATTCTCTCTGTATCTCCTTGTAATCAATGAAGGCATTTGCCACTATGCAATAAAAATACCCTGTTCTTGTAAGTCTTCTTTACTGCTTTCATAATTGTTTAAATTTCCGCACTTGATCCTGCTTATTGGTATCAGAGCCATGTTAGTTTACTATAGCATGAGTAGCTAAATACATATTGTCTAGGACACTAGGTATACTATGATTATTTGTTTATACTAGTTAAATATCGTTTTTATGTTCATAGTATCTTTTTAAACAAAAAATTGTTTATAGCCTGAGGTGTAGAATGTCTGTTGAATTTGAAGTTGTCGATTAATTTACGACTTTAGACTTTGGTCAGCCCGAAAGGAATCTCTGTAAGGCCTAAGAGAGAGGCAAGATTGATTCAAGGTGGTCCGGTCCCTAAGATAATTCAACAAATTCTAGTAATATCCAAGATAGGCTTAAAAACAATGTTTTGTTATAAAATTTACTATTTACATAATTCTGATATTTATCTTTTATTAACTTTTAATCATAGTACTTTCTAGTTTCCTAAGACAATCTCTTTCTCATGAATTCTAGAAATCAGAATACTGTTAATAGTGTTAATGTTTCAATTTCAAAAATTGAAAATGATTTACAAAACTGGGATATTCCTAAAGAATCTTTTGAAAAGATTTACCAACTTGGAAACTTTTCTATTTTTAAAAAGTTTAATATTAAAACTTGTGAATCCACTATTGCCATTAATAATAGTCTAGAGACTATTAAGTTATTAATATCTGCCGACATAGATCGTTATAAAAAAGATTTCCAATTTTTACATATTGGATTAGTACAAGTTGCTGTTAAACCTTTGTTTAGAAAAGGTTTAAACATTCCTATCTGTCTACTTCTTCGTGATGATAGACTATTGAACTTTGACGACTCACTTTTAGGAGTCTTAGAAAGTAACCTCGCTAATGGCCCAGTTTACTTTAATTGTTATCCCAATTTTTCAGTTGATATCCATGACCCCAATATCATGGATACTTTGACACTTAATGTCAAAACCAAAAATATGAACAGTAAGATAGACACAAGAGAAATAGCTATAATATACCGCGTATATTATAAGCTTATGAAAACCACTATAGCTCCTAAAGCTATAACGGCTAGTGCCAAAGGTTTTACCATGCTCATGGAAGCTAACCAAGAGCACGGAACTACTTTTGTTCCTAGACTTCTAAGATGGAGTGACATCTTATCGGATGAAGAATGGAAGTTTGATTCCATAACAAATCCAACTCCACCCCAACCCGAAAGATCTCAAATTGATAGGGTTATTCAATTTCCTGATGGATCTATTAACCTTAAGTTTTTTAAACCTTTTCTAAACAAAGGTTTAACAGCAACTTGTACTAATCCAATATGTAAAAATTGGAAATCTTTTTTATAACGATCTATGTCGGCAGATATTAATAACTTAATAGTCTCTAGACTATTATTAATGGCAATAGTGGATTCACAAGTTTTAATATTAAACTTTTTAAAAATAGAAAAGTTTCCAAGTTGGTAAATCTTTTCAAAAGATTCTTTAGGAATATCCCAGTTTTGTAAATCATTTTCAATTTTTGAAATTGAAACATTAACACTATTAACAGTATTCTGATTTCTAGAATTCATGAGAAAGAGATTGTCTTAGGAAACTAGAAAGTACTATGATTAAAAGTTAATAAAAGATAAATATCAGAATTATGTAAATAGTAAATTTTATAACAAAACATTGTTTTTAAGCCTATCTTGGATATTACTAGAATTTGTTGAATTATCTTAGGGACCGGACCACCTTGAATCAATCTTGCCTCTCTCTTAGGCCTTACAGAGATTCCTTTCGGGCTGACCAAAGTCTAAAGTCGTAAATTAATCGACAACTTCAAATTCAACAGACATTCTACACCTCAGGCTATAAACAATTTTTTGTTTAAAAAGATACTATGAACATAAAAACGATATTTAACTAGTATAAACAAATAATCATAGTATACCTAGTGTCCTAGACAATATGTATTTAGCTACTCATGCTATAGTAAACTAACATGGCTCTGATACCAATAAGCAGGATCAAGTGCGGAAATTTAAAGGATGATATCCAAATTAAACAAATTGAGCAAATTTTAAAAACCCCGGGGATAGTAACTAAGATTGCTAAACTCCAGGAAACTTTTGAAAAAGAAATTTGCTCAGATTTTCCAAATGCTTTTTGGGCCAGAAAAGCCCATACTATTGATCTCCCTTATATAGACGGTTTTGATGAAAAAACCATTTCTACTAAAGCTAGGCCCATTCAAATGAACCAGGCTTTAATGGAAATTTGTAAAAAGGAGATTAATACCCTTTTGTCTAATAAACTAATTAGGCCTTCTAAATCACATTGGAGTTGTTCGGCCTTTTATGTTAATAATGCTGCTGAACAAGAAAGAGGAGCCCCTAGGCTAGTTATTAATTATAAACCCTTAAACAAGGCTTTAAAATGGATTAGGTACCCTATTCCTAACAAACGTGATCTTCTAAAGAGAACGTTTAAAGCCAATGTTTACAGTAAGTTTGATATGAAATTAGGCTTTTGGCAAATTCAGATTTCTGAAAAAGACAAGTACAAAACTGCTTTTAATGTACCATTCGGACAATACGAATGGAACGTTATGCCCTTTGGGCTCAAAAATGCCCCTTCTGAATTTCAAAATATAATGAATGATATTTTCAACCATATTAGTCATTTTTCAATAGTATATATTGATGATGTTTTAATATTTTCTGAAAATATAGATTCTCATTTTAAACATTTAAATGTTTTCTTTCAAACAATTAAGCACAATGGGTTAGTAGTTAGTGCTAAGAAAATCAAGCTATTTCAAACCCAAATACGTTTTTTGGGCCATGATTTATATCAAGGGACTTATAAGCCCATTTGTAGAGCCATTGAGTTCTCAGACAAATTCCCCAATGTTATCACTGACAAAACCCAATTGCAAAGGTTTTTAGGAAGCCTCAATTATGTGGCAGACTTCATTCCTAAGATCCGACAAATCTGTAAGCCTTTATACGATAGGCTTAAAAAGATCCCTATCCCATGGGGAGATGATCAGACTAAGGCAGTCATAGAAGTCAAAAGACTGGTTAAGAATCTACCATGTCTTGGGATATCTAACCCTGACTTTTTCATGATTGTTGAAACAGATGCCTCTGAACTTGGTTATGGAGGTATATTGAAACAAAGGAAGGATCCTAAGAGTCCTGAACAATTAGTTAGATTCACCTCTGGAGTCTGGAACTCCGCCCAAGCTAATTATAGTACTGTTAAGAAAGAAGTACTTTCCATTGTTCTTTGTATTACAAAGTTCCAAGACGATCTTATAAACAAAGAATTTTTGATTAGGGTAGATTGTAAATCTGCTAAAGATATCCTGCAAAAGGATGTTAAAAATCTTGTCTCTAAACAAATATTTGCTAGATGGCAAGCTTTATTATCCAGTTTTGATTTTACTATAGAATATCTTAAGGGAGAAGATAATTCTCTCCCAGACTTTCTAACACGTGAATTCTTGCAGGAAAAGCAATGAGAGGAGCCCGCCAAGGAGCAAGGCCCTCAGGAAGCAGGCCCACAACAAGTGGTCCAAAAATTAATTCTCCCCCAGGCCCATTCACAATAAGGCCTGAATTAAGCCTCTTGCCAATAAGGCCAGAATTAGGACAGAATAGATATTCTGCCCTAGCCCAACTACCACCAGTTGGCCCAATCTCTTTTCCCTCACTACCTTCGAGTAGTCCGTCAAAAAAGGCTCAACTACCACTGGTTGGCCCAAACTCTTTCCCTTCACTACCTTCGAGTAGTTCTTCAAAAAAGCCCTTTCAAAAGGATCCCGAACCAAGTTCGGCTTCTCCCTCGGGAAAACTAAGATTTTCCCACATACCAACTAGTGACTCTTACGCAATGAAAACTCCCGAGAGTTTTGTTGAAGCAGTATCCCCAGCTGCTACTCCCCTTCCAAAGTCTGTTAAAGAAAAATTTGAGTTTATCTCTTTACAGACTTCTCCCATCTTTGCCCTTGACAAAGATTATGAAAACTTCGAGGTTAAACACCTTTTGAAACCTCTCTTCAATAATAGAGATTATGTTGACACAGATAGCCATTTAAAAACTAGAAAGTTTTTTGAATTTATCTTAATAGATACTGGTTCTATTGAAATAGAACATGAGTTAAGCGATAGATCAGACCCTGAGAGCATCGCCTACTCAAAATTCACCATTAAGAAAATCCTCTCTCCCTTCGAATGGAAGGTAGATCATCTTTTAACCCCTATAAGTCTTTCTAGAAAGTACAATCCTCAAACCTACAACTGGTTTGACTACCGTAACGCCTGGTTCAACTTCCTATTCTTACGGCCAATTTCTCATACTTGGTTCGTAAAGTATAGTCCAGAAGTCTCAGCTTCTGTTATCCCTAGGTGGTTCTACGATTGGTGGAACTGTTTCGGAGGAAACCAAAGTGTTCTTCCAAAACCCTTCTTAGAGAAATTTCCTCAGTTCCAACATGAGGAAGGAATCTCTACTTTACCAGACAACATTAAGTTGTGTAAATATTTCATTAAGAAAAGAATTTCTTATATTATTAACTGGACCTTTGTAAAGGCAGAATTTGACAAGATTAAATACTTGTCAAGAGAAATCAAAATCAAAGGCTGGACTCCAGCAAAGAAAGAGCCAGCTAATCAGTCAATCACTCCTTCCAAGAAAGGTTCAACCTCATCTTCTCAACCATCTCCTTCAAAAGAGGAATTGAAGAAGAAATTACAGAAAGCCTTGTCTGAGCTAGATGATAATCCAGACGAAGAAGCTATCATGCAACTTCTAGAAGAAGCCTCATCATCACAAAGTGATGACAACGGTGACATGCTGAATCCTCGAGCTTTAGCTAGTTCGTACCTAAACCCTTTTGATTAATAATCACTAATTGAGGTTTATTAAAAAACCGGAATAATTAGACTTTCGGATAGAGGTCAAAGACCGGAATTATCTAGAAAGTAATAGAAGAGTCCCGAAGGGACGGAATTTCTATTTGATTATTAAATCAATAGGCCCCAGCCACCGAAAGTCCTTTGGACTAATTCGGAGACAGCATCTCTTTTAGTCAAAAAGAGAATAGGAAGATAAACTTTACTTTATCATTACCCGACAAGGGAAAACTGATAAAGTTTATCTTCCTGCCTGTTATCTACTACAAGTGGAGAATGGGCCCTATCCATTATCTACGAAAGTGGGAAATGGACCCTACTTATCATCTAGCAACCTATCAAATGGATTGCTTTTGATAAGAATCTTATCTCTTTCGGTCTATAAAAGACTTGTAATTCATTTAGAGGATCATCAGAAAATTTCCACAATACAATTTTCTTTGTAATTCTCTCTGTATCTCCTTGTAATCAATGAAGGCATTTGCCACTATGCAATAAAAATACCCTGTTCTTGTAAGTCTTCTTTACTGCTTTCATAATTGTTTAAATTTCCGCACTTGATCCTTAAGCTTATTGGTATCAAAGCCATGTTAGTTTACTATAGCATGAGTAGCTAAATACATATTGTCTAGGACACTAGGTATACTATGATTATTTGTTTATACTAGTTAAATATCGTTTTTATGTTCATAGTATCTTTTTAAACAAAAAATTGTTTATAGCCTGAGGTGTAGAATGTCTGTTGAATTTGAAGTTGTCGATTAATTTACGACTTTAGACTTTGGTCAGCCCGAAAGGAATCTCTGTAAGGCCTAAGAGAGAGGCAAGATTGATTCAAGGTGGTCCGGTCCCTAAGATAATTCAACAAATTCTAGTAATATCCAAGATAGGCTTAAAAACAATGTTTTGTTATAAAATTTACTATTTACATAATTCTGATATTTATCTTTTATTAACTTTTAATCATAGTACTTTCTAGTTTCCTAAGACAATCTCTTTCTCATGAATTCTAGAAATCAGAATACTGTTAATAGTGTTAATGTTTCAATTTCAAAAATTGAAAATGATTTACAAAACTGGGATATTCCTAAAGAATCTTTTGAAAAGATTTACCAACTTGGAAACTTTTCTATTTTTAAAAAGTTTAATATTAAAACTTGTGAATCCACTATTGCCATTAATAATAGTCTAGAGACTATTAAGTTATTAATATCTGCCGACATAGATCGTTATAAAAAAGATTTCCAATTTTTACATATTGGATTAGTACAAGTTGCTGTTAAACCTTTGTTTAGAAAAGGTTTAAACATTCCTATCTGTCTACTTCTTCGTGATGATAGACTATTGAACTTTGACGACTCACTTTTAGGAGTCTTAGAAAGTAACCTCGCTAATGGCCCAGTTTACTTTAATTGTTATCCCAATTTTTCAGTTGATATCCATGACCCCAATATCATGGATACTTTGACACTTAATGTCAAAACCAAAAATATGAACAGTAAGATAGACACAAGAGAAATAGCTATAATATACCGCGTATATTATAAGCTTATGAAAACCACTATAGCTCCTAAAGCTATAACGGCTAGTGCCAAAGGTTTTACCATGCTCATGGAAGCTAACCAAGAGCACGGAACTACTTTTGTTCCTAGACTTCTAAGATGGAGTGACATCTTATCGGATGAAGAATGGAAGTTTGATTCCATAACAAATCCAACTCCACCCCAACCCGAAAGATCTCAAATTGATAGGGTTATTCAATTTCCTGATGGATCTATTAACCTTAAGTTTTTAAGATCCAATTCTATTAATCAAGGTTCGTCAAGCAGACGACTATCGTCAGCTAGACCCTCTTCTTCTCACAACAAAGAAGAAAACGAACACAGTATTAATATTGAACCAGGGAAATTTCATGGTGTTGACTTTTCCAACACTATTCCCAAGGTTTATTATGAGGACTCTGGAAGTCCTACTCCTAGTGATATGAAACCTGATAAACCTAGGAATTCCATAGGTGTTTTAACCTCCGACAAAGACTTTGTTCCTAACGAAGATCTTCTAAATACTTGGTGGGATCTCCCTGAGCATAAAACCAAAGTAGATTGGTATAAAGCCACTTACCCTAGGCATAAAAGGATTGCCTTTAGAGATAAATGGTTTATAGATATGAAAAGGTTCAGAACAGAAATAGAATTCTTTAGATGGTTCGAATGTTCTGGACAAATTGATGATACCCAATCATCCCTTCAAACCTTAGTCAATAGGTGGTACACTAAAGACCAAACAATTGACAGTATAACTCCTCCATTAGAAGGACTTAAAATTCCTTATAGGAAAGAAGTTATTTTTGCTTCACCTTTTAAGAAAAATATTGAGAAAACAGATTCTCCTGTTAAGACTGAGGATATCAATAGAATCCTAGAACAGAATAATTATACCAACCAAGTTCTTCACGTTGTTTCCAAACAAATAGAACAAATCCCTCTTAAAGACAGTTCGATAACAAATCGACCTAGTACTTCGAAAACTTTTGATAGGATTGACACAAATCCAGTTTTCAAAATTCCTGAATTTTCTAAAGAAAAATTCCCTGAGTTTTCTAAAGACCTTAGCAACAGCGATGCTATGTTAGAAAAAATTAGTGAACAGCTATCTAAGCTGAATATTACAAAAGGCAATAAGCTCAGTACCCTACAAGATAGGCAACCTAATATGAGGAATTTTTATCCTAGACCTTCCTTCCCTGATACTCAGTTTGAGGAAGATAACCTCCATCCAAGCTCATATACCGAAGGAAACGGTATTACTGAATGGAATATAGATGGCATGGCAGAAGGCCAAATCTATAACAAATTACAGGAAATGGGAATTTCTGTAACTGCCTATAAAATGAGAGGTGCTTCTGATAAGCACGCTGCAAATAGAATCATTGCAGGCTTTACTGGTATTTTAAAAAATTGGTGGGACAATTATCTCACTGAAATGGACAAAGGCACTATTCTTAATGCCACTGTCCTTAAACAAGTTGTTAAAACAGAAAACAACTCCAGCACAACCACTGAGGTTACAACTGAAGATGCATTCGCCACTTTGGCCTATAGCATAGCCAAACACTTTGTAGGTGAACCCCGATTATTCCAAGATAGGAGTCTTGAAATCCTTAATAATTTATACTGCAAAAAATTGACAGATTTTAGGTGGTATAAAGATATGTTCCTCAATAAAGTCATGATTAGGCAAGATTGCAATAATGATTATTGGAAGGAACGTTTTATTAGTGGTCTACCCTCTCACTTTGCTGAAAAGGTTAGAACTAAAATCAAAGATAGATGTGAAGGGAAAATCCCTTACCATCTCCTCTCTTATGGAGACCTTATTAGCGTAACTACAATTACTGCTATGGAACTCTGTACTGACCTTAAGCTTAAAGACCAGCTTAAGAAAGAAAGAAGTTTGACTTCCAATGAACTAGGAAGTTTTTGTCAAGACTTCGGATTCCCTGCTATAAAACCTCCTTCAGCTAGAAAAGATAGCAAAAACCACAGAGAAGGTGGTAAAAAGGTTTTTAAGACTAAAGGATTTAGAAAAACCATTCAACATAGAGAAACTCCTAAGAAGAAATTCAGGAGAAAAACTTCTGACAAAATAGACACATGCTGGACATGTGGACGAAAGGGACATAGGTCAAACCAATGCCCCAGGAATAAGAAGAAGAAAAACAAAGTCAACCTTCTAGAGGTTGATGATGAAACCAAACAGAAACTCTTCTCCATTTTAGAAGAAGAAGAAACTGAGTCTGATCCATACTCCTCTGATAGTGAATCAGAAAACAGTGATGACGAGTTCATCAATGTTGCTCAAGACTCAGATGACAGTGAAACCTGTGATTGCACAGGAACATACTGTCTTTGTGAGGCAAAATCCATAAGGGTTCTTTCTGAACAAACTGCAGAAACCCTATTTGCCACCATTGAACATATCAATGATGATAATGTTAAAAGAAATTACCTTTTAGAGCTTCAAAAGCTTGTCTCCAGACAAAAGTCTGAAAGACCTCAGGTAGAACCTTTTAGCATAAAGCAAATTATGAGTCGTTTTGACTCAAGGAAGGAAGAACCTTCCATTAATGAGCTTCGTAGTGAAATTAAGCTTCTCAAAGAAGAAGTTAGAGAAATTAAATCAAGACTTCATAAAGTCGAGATTGATGCTCTTACTGAACAAGTTCTTAGAACAGCCCATAGTCCTAAGAATCAAGACATAGGATCTGCCTATGATTCAGATACTTCTCAATCCCCTAACTATAAATCCAATACAGACATTGCATCTACTAGTAGAGTAGCAGGTATTGGACAAATCACCAAAGTTAGACCGCAAAGCTCTCATATTCTGATAAAGCTAGTTGTTAATGATAATTTTGTCCTAAACAAAATAGCTTTATTAGATAGTGGTGCAGATAGAAACTGCATTGTTGAAGGACTAATCCCTACTAAATATCTTAGAAAGGGATCTACAAAGCTCTATAGCGCCACTGGTGAGCGTATTTTAATAGATTACAAATTATTTGATGCTCATATCTGTAATAATGGTATTTGCTTAAAAAATGATTTTGTAATTACCAAAAATATAAATGAAGAAATTATTTTGGGAATACCTTTTATTACCCAAATAAAACCTTTTATCACTGGTTTTGAAGATATCAAAACTACTATTCTAGGAAAAGAAATTTCCTTCCCTTTTATTAAAACTCTTTCTAAAGAAGAAAGCCTATTTTTGCATGACAAAACTACTTTTAAGATAAATCTTATTTCTCAACAAATACGATTTTTAAAGGATGATATCCAAATTAAACAAATTGAGCAAATTTTAAAAACCCCGGGGATAGTAACTAAGATTGCTAAACTCCAGGAGACTTTTGAAAAAGAAATTTGCTCAGATTTTCCAAATGCTTTTTGGGCCAGAAAAGCCCATACTATTGATCTCCCTTATATAGACGGTTTTGATGAAAAAACCATTTCTACTAAAGCTAGGCCCATTCAAATGAACCAGGCTTTAATGGAAATTTGTAAAAAGGAGATTAATACCCTTTTGTCTAATAAACTAATTAGGCCTTCTAAATCACCTTGGAGTTGTTCGGCCTTTTATGTTAATAATGCTGCTGAACAAGAAAGAGGAGCCCCTAGGCTAGTTATTAATTATAAACCCTTAAACAAGGCTTTAAAATGGATTAGGTACCCTATTCCTAACAAACGTGATCTTCTAAAGAGAACGTTTAAAGCCAATGTTTACAGTAAGTTTGATATGAAATCAGGCTTTTGGCAAATTCAGATTTCTGAAAAAGACAAGTACAAAACTGCTTTTAATGTACCATTCGGACAATACGAATGGAACGTTATGCCCTTTGGGCTCAAAAATGCCCCTTCTGAATTTCAAAATATAATGAATGATATTTTCAACCATATTAGTCATTTTTCAATAGTATATATTGATGATGTTTTAATATTTTCTGAAAATATAGATTCTCATTTTAAACATTTAAATGTTTTCTTTCAAACAGTTAAGCACAATGGGTTAGTAGTTAGTGCTAAGAAAATCAAGTTATTTCAAACCCAAATACGTTTTTTGGGCCATGATTTATATCAAGGGACTTATAAGCCCATTTGTAGAGCCATTGAGTTCTCAGACAAATTCCCCAATGTTATCACTGACAAAACCCAATTGCAAAGGTTTTTAGGAAGCCTCAATTATGTGGCAGACTTCATTCCTAAGATCCGACAAATCTGTAAGCCTTTATACGATAGGCTTAAAAAGATCCCTATCCCATGGGGAGATGATCAGACTAAGGCAGTCATAGAAGTCAAAAGACTGGTTAAGAATCTACCATGTCTTGGGATATCTAACCCTGACTTTTTCATGATTGTTGAAACAGATGCCTCTGAACTTGGTTATGGAGGTATATTGAAACAAAGGAAGGATCCTAAGAGTCCTGAACAATTAGTTAGATTCACCTCTGGAGTCTGGAACTCCGCCCAAGCTAATTATAGTACTGTTAAGAAAGAAGTACTTTCCATTGTTCTTTGTATTACAAAGTTCCAAGACGATCTTATAAACAAAGAATTTTTGATTAGGGTAGATTGTAAATCTGCTAAAGATATCCTGCAAAAGGATGTTAAAAATCTTGTCTCTAAACAAATATTTGCTAGATGGCAAGCTTTATTATCCAGTTTTGATTTTACTATAGAATATCTTAAGGGAGAAGATAATTCTCTCCCAGACTTTCTAACACGTGAATTCTTGCAGGAAAAGCAATGAGAGGAGCCCGCCAAGGAGCAAGGCCCTCAGGAAGCAGGCCCACAACAAGTGGTCCAAAAATTAATTCTCCCCCAGGCCCATTCACAATAAGGCCTGAATTAAGCCTCTTGCCAATAAGGCCAGAATTAGGACAGAATAGATATTCTGCCCTAGCCCAACTACCACCAGTTGGCCCAATCTCTTTTCCCTCACTACCTTCGAGTAGTCCGTCAAAAAAGGCTCAACTACCACTGGTTGGCCCAAACTCTTTCCCTTCACTACCTTCGAGTAGTTCTTCAAAAAAGCCCTTTCAAAAGGATCCCGAACCAAGTTCGGCTTCTCCCTCGGGAAAACTAAGATTTTCCCACATACCAACTAGTGACTCTTACGCAATGAAAACTCCCGAGAGTTTTGCTGAAGCAGTATCCCCAGCTGCTACTCCCCTTCCAAAGTCTGTTAAAGAAAAATTTGAGTTTATCTCTTTACAGACTTCTCCCATCTTTGCCCTTGACAAAGATTATGAAAACTTCGAGGTTAAACACCTTTTGAAACCTCTCTTCAATAATAGAGATTATGTTGACACAGATAGCCATTTAAAAACTAGAAAGTTTTTTGAATTTATCTTAATAGATACTGGTTCTATTGAAATAGAACATGAGTTAAGCGATAGATCAGACCCTGAGAGCATCGCCTACTCAAAATTCACCATTAAGAAAATCCTCTCTCCCTTCGAATGGAAGGTAGATCATCTTTTAACCCCTATAAGTCTTTCTAGAAAGTACAATCCTCAAACCTACAACTGGTTTGACTACCGTAACGCCTGGTTCAACTTCCTATTCTTACGGCCAATTTCTCATACTTGGTTCGTAAAGTATAGTCCAGAAGTCTCAGCTTCTGTTATCCCTAGGTGGTTCTACGATTGGTGGAACTGTTTCGGAGGAAACCAAAGTGTTCTTCCAAAACCCTTCTTAGAGAAATTTCCTCAGTTCCAACATGAGGAAGGAATCTCTACTTTACCAGACAACATTAAGTTGTGTAAATATTTCATTAAGAAAAGAATTTCTTATATTATTAACTGGACCTTTGTAAAGGCAGAATTTGACAGGATTAAATACTTGTCAAGAGAAATCAAAATCAAAGGCTGGACTCCAGCAAAGAAAGAGCCAGCTAATCAGTCAATCACTCCTTCCAAGAAAGGTTCAACCTCATCTTCTCAACCATCTCCTTCAAAAGAGGAATTGAAGAAGAAATTACAGAAAGCCTTGTCTGAGCTAGATGATAATCCAGACGAAGAAGCTATCATGCAACTTCTAGAAGAAGCCTCATCATCACAAAGTGATGACAACGGTGACATGCTGAATCCTCGAGCTTTAGCTAGTTCGTACCTAAACCCTTTTGATTAATAATCACTAATTGAGGTTTATTAAAAAACCGGAATAATTAGACTTTCGGATAGAGGTCAAAGACCGGAATTATCTAGAAAGTAATAGAAGAGTCCCGAAGGGACGGAATTTCTATTTGATTATTAAATCAATAGGCCTCAGCCACCGAAAGTCCTTTGGACTAATTCGGAGACAGCATCTCTTTTAGTCAAAAGAGAATAGGAAGATAAACTTTACTTTATCATTACCCGACAAGGGAAAAACTGATAAAGTTTATCTTCCTGCCTGTTATCTACTACAAGTGGAGAATGGGCCCTATCCATTATCTACGAAAGTGGGAAATGGACCCTACTTATCATCTAGCAACCTATCAAATGGATTGCTTTTGATAAGAATCTTATCTCTTTCAGTCTATAAAAGACTTGTAATTCATTTAGAGAAGCATCAGAAAATTTCCACAATACAATTTTCTTTGTAATTCTCTCTGTATCTCCTTGTAATCAATGAAGG
This sequence comes from Nicotiana noctiflora, assembly GCA_032618575.1. NCBI lineage: Eukaryota > Viridiplantae > Streptophyta > Magnoliopsida > Solanales > Solanaceae > Nicotiana > Nicotiana noctiflora. The sequence goes on from JASVEL010004537.1 coordinate 40,133, forward strand.
CATTTGCCACTATGCAATAAAAATACCCTGTTCTTGTAAGTCTTCTTTACTGCTTTCATAATTGTTTAAATTTTGATCCATACTCCTCTGAGAGTGAATCAGAAAACAGTGATGACGAGTTCATCAATGTTGCTCAAGACGAAGCTCATTAATGGAAGGTTCTTCCTTCCTTGAGTCAAAACGACTCATAATTTGCTTTATGCTAAAAGGTTCTACCTGAGGTCTTTCAGACTTTTGTCTGGAGACAAGCTTTTGAAGCTCTAAAAGGTAATTTCTTTTAACATTATCATCATTGATATGTTCAATGGTGGCAAATAGGGTTTCTGCAGTTTGTTCAGAAAGAACCCGTATGGATTTTGCCTCACAAAGACAGTATGTTCCTGTGCAATCACAGGTTTCACTGTCATCTGAGTCTTGAGCAACATTGATGAACTCGTCATCACTGTTTTCTGATTCACTATCAGAGGAGTATGGATCAGACTCAGTTTCTTCTTCTTCTAAAATGGAGAAGAGTTTCTGTTTGGTTTCATCATCAACCTCTAGAAGGTTGACTTTGTTTTTCTTCTTCTTATTCCTGGGGCATTGGTTTAACCTATGTCCCTTTCGTCCACATGTCCAGCATGTGTCTATTTTGTCAGAAGTTTTTCTCCTGAATTTCTTCTTAGGAGTTTCTCTATGTTGAATGGTTTTTCTAAATCCTTTAGTCTTAAAAACCTTTTTACCACCTTCTCTGTGGTTTTTGCTATCTTTTCTAGCTGAAGGAGGTTTTATAGCAGGGAATCCGAAGTCTTGACAAAAACTTCCTAGTTCATTGGAAGTCAAACTTCTTTCTTTCTTAAGCTGGTCTTTAAGCTTAAGGTCAGTACAGAGTTCCATAGCAGTAATTGTAGTTACGCTAATAAGGTCTCCATAAGAGAGGAGATGGTAAGGGATTTTCCCTTCACATCTATCTTTGATTTTAGTTCTAACCTTTTCAGCAAAGTGAGAGGGTAGACCACTAATAAAACGTTCCTTCCAATAATCATTATTGCAATCTTGCCTAATCATGACTTTATTGAGGAACATATCTTTATACCACCTAAAATCTGTCAATTTTTTGCAGTATAAATTATTAAGGATTTCAAGACTCCTATCTTGGAATAATCGGGGTTCACCTACAAAGTGTTTGGCTATGCTATAGGCCAAAGTGGCGAATGCATCTTCAGTTGTAACCTCAGTGGTTGTGCTGGAGTTGTTTTCTGTTTTAACAACTTGTTTAAGGACAGTGGCATTAAGAATAGTGCCTTTGTCCATTTCAGTGAGATAATTGTCCCACCAATTTTTTAAAATACCAGTAAAGCCTGCAATGATTCTATTTGCAGCGTGCTTATCAGAAGCACCTCTCATTTTATAGGCAGTTACAGAAATTCCCATTTCCTGTAATTTGTTATAGATTTGGCCTTCTGCCATGCCATCTATATTCCATTCAGTAATACCGTTTCCTTCGGTATATGAGCTTGGATGGAGGTTATCTTCCTCAAACTGAGTATCAGGGAAGGAAGGTCTAGGATAAAAATTCCTCATATTAGGTTGCCTATCTTGTAGGGTACTGAGCTTATTGCCTTTTGTAATATTCAGCTTAGATAGCTGTTCACTAATTTTTTCTAACATAGCATCGCTGTTGCTAAGGTCTTTAGAAAACTCAGGGAATTTTTCTTTAGAAAATTCAGGAATTTTGAAAACTGGATTTGTGTCAATCCTATCAAAAGTTTTCGAAGTACTAGGTCGATTTGTTATCGAACTGTCTTTAAGAGGGATTTGTTCTATTTGTTTGGAAACAACGTGAAGAACTTGGTTGGTATAATTATTCTGTTCTAGGATTCTATTGATATCCTCAGTCTTAACAGGAGAATCTGTTTTCTCAATATTTTTCTTAAAAGGTGAAGCAAAAATAACTTCTTTCCTATAAGGAATTTTAAGTCCTTCTAATGGAGGAGTTATACTGTCAATTGTTTGGTCTTTAGTGTACCACCTATTGACTAAGGTTTGAAGGGATGATTGGGTATCATCAATTTGTCCAGAACATTCGAACCATCTAAAGAATTTTATTTCTGTTCTGAACCTTTTCATATCTATAAACCATTTATCTCTAAAGGCAATCCTTTTATGCCTAGGGTAAGTGGCTTTATACCAATCTACTTTGGTTTTATGCTCAGGGAGATCCCACCAAGTATTTAGAAGATCTTCGTTAGGAACAAAGTCTTTGTCGGAGGTTAAAACACCTATGGAATTCCTAGGTTTATCAGGTTTCATATCACTAGGAGTAGGACTTCCAGAGTCCTCATAATAAACCTTGGGAATAGTGTTGGAAAAGTCAACACCATGAAATTTCCCTGGTTCAATATTAATATTGTGTTCGTTTTCTTCTTTGTTGTGAGAAGAAGAGGGTCTAGCTGACGATAGTCGTCTGCTTGACGAACCTTGATTAATAGAATTGGATCTTAAAAACTTAAGGTTAATAGATCCATCAGGAAATTGAATAACCCTATCAATTTGAGATCTTTCGGGTTGGGGTGGAGTTGGATTTGTTATGGAATCAAACTTCCATTCTTCATCCGATAAGATGTCACTCCATCTTAGAAGTCTAGGAACAAAAGTAGTTCCGTGCTCTTGGTTAGCTTCCATGAGCATGGTAAAACCTTTGGCACTAGCCGTTATAGCTTTAGGAGCTATAGTGGTTTTCATAAGCTTATAATATACGCGGTATATTATAGCTATTTCTCTTGTGTCTATCTTACTGTTCATATTTTTGGTTTTGACATTAAGTGTCAAAGTATCCATGATATTGGGGTCATGGATATCAACTGAAAAATTGGGATAACAATTAAAGTAAACTGGGCCATTAGCGAGGTTACTTTCTAAGACTCCAAAAAGTGAGTCGTCAAAGTTCAATAGTCTATCATCACGAAGAAGTAGACAGATAGGAATGTTTAAACCTTTTCTAAACAAAGGTTTAACAGCAACTTGTACTAATCCAATATGTAAAAATTGGAAATCTTTTTTATAACGATCTATGTCGGCAGATATTAATAACTTAATAGTCTCTAGACTATTATTAATGGCAATAGTGGATTCACAAGTTTTAATATTAAACTTTTTAAAAATAGAAAAGTTTCCAAGTTGGTAAATCTTTTCAAAAGATTCTTTAGGAATATCCCAGTTTTGTAAATCATTTTCAATTTTTGAAATTGAAACATTAACACTATTAATAGTATTCTGATTTCTAGAATTCATGAGAAAGAGATTGTCTTAGGAAACGAATCTTTTGAAAAGATTTACCAACTTGGAAACTTTTCTGTTTTCAAAAAGTTTAATATCAAAACTTGCGAATCTACTATTGCCATTAATAATAGTCTTGAAACTATTAAATTGTTAATATCTGCCGACATAGATCGTTATAAAAAGGATTTCCAATTTTTACATATTGGATTAGTACAAGTTGCTGTTAAACCTTTGTTTAGAAAAGGTTTAAATATTCCTATTTGTCTACTTCTTCGTGATGATAGACTATTGAACTTTGACGACTCACTTTTAGGAGTCTTAGAAAGTAACCTCGCTAATGGCCTGGTTTACTTTAATTGTTATCCCAATTTTTCAGTTGATATCCATGACCCCAATATCATGGATACCTTGACTCTTAATGTCAAAACCAAGAATATGAACAGTAAGATAGACACAAGAGAAATAGCTATAATATACCGTGTATATTATAAGCTTATGAAAACCATTATAGCCCGAAGGCTATAACGGCTAGTGCCAAATGTTTTACCATGCTCATGGAAGCCAACCAAGAGCATGGAACTACTTTTGTTCCCAGACTCCTAAGATGGAGTGACATCTTATCGGATGAAGAATGGAA
>JASVEL010004538.1:0-169232 GCA_032618575.1 Nicotiana noctiflora
CAGACTCAAGAATACATCAAAGCTCCTGGTGCCTGCGGGACATCGTTCGGTCTCGCTGCAGGAGTATATGCAAGTCCCCTTTGGAGTTTGTCTAGGTCGCCCATTATCTGTTTCACGAATATTATTACTGAGGTAAAAATGTTGTCTGGGTCATGTTCTCACATTTTTGGCACTTCCGAGTGATGTAATGAGTAATACCGAGGATTCTTTCTCTAATTATCCCTTTTTCCTAAAGAAACCGCCCAATTTGTTCAGCTCGAGCCTCCAAAGTTTGCTAATTTTTCTTCTGAAGTTGTTGCAGATCCATCTCTTTTGCAATGTTCCCTTTCGTCACTGAACTCTTTCGCTTGTTTGCTCATTTTGACCTCTCCGGTGATGACCTTTTTCCTCAACCTAGCGACCTCAATATCATGCTCTTCTCCTAGATGTTGAACCATACGGGCCCATTCCTCTGCATTCTTAGCTAACTGTCTTCGAACCCCAGCTAATTCTTTTTCTACTTTGTTAAGGTCAAAACTGTAATCATTCACCTTTTGCAGCAAATTGTCTATCAATTTTGTATCCCATGCATTTCTGACATGGGTTTCAGTTGCTATCTTTATTTTCTGAATTTGAGCTAATAATGCCTCATTCTCTTTGGCCAATTTCTTTTTCTCACCCTCATTGGTGGCTACTTGCACACTATTTTCAAACTTGAGGTGTTGGACCTATTTTCCAACATATTGATCTTTGCCTGGTACTCATTTTCTTTGGCTAACCAAGCCCACTGCTCTTGTGATGACTCAGCAAACTCCCGGACGTGAGGCCTTTTGGCTGACCGTCCTAATGCAACATCCCTTCTATACCAAGCCTGATAGTTAGGTGATACATCTCCTTTAGCTCGGTCTCGGACACAAGTATTTGCCGCCAAATATTGTCATTCACTCCAAATCTGACGGACTAGAGCTTCAGGAAACTGGCCATCGGGGCCAATATCGACCATTCAAACTAAGATCATCATCCTTGGGTATTATTTGGCATTTCCCAAGCTGTCTCAACACACGATAAGGAGAATAAGGCTGAATACTTTTAAGCCCTATCAGCAGAAAATGTGGCTGGGCTACCGGCATATATGCAACTTCATCAATGAGTAACCATCCGAATGTCCACTCAATTTGCTAGCAGTGAGGGACTTGAAAAATGTTGTCCATCCCGTGAATCCTTCTGGCTATTTAACCCCTTAAATCCTTGTGTGAAACTCTTCTATGCACGTTTTCTTTGGAGACCCGTAGCTCAAGAATTGAGGATGATGACACAGATGCTCAATCATCTACATTTGTAACAATAAGCTGCACCCCTCAAAGAAATTTTCCCCAGCCTTGCAAGCCGTAAGATCACAGAAAATGTCAACCAATATCATCGGTGCTAGAGTACTCTTATCTTGGGTAATTAATGTGCTGACAACCCCAGCTACCTTTATATCAATATTCCCGTCCTCTCTTGGAAATACCAATAGCCCCAGAAAAGCCACCATAAAAAGCAAATTGTCGATGCTCTTCCCATTTCTGATGATTTCTCTTGCTTCATATTTTGCTTTCTATGTTATTGAAACCCCCGATGTGGCCATATCGTTGATATATGAAATTTAGACTACAAAAGTCGTTTACCAAATCTGTGTTGTGGAGAGTTCTAACTAACTTCAAAAAGTCCGAAAATCTGTGTACAACTATAATTCTCGGAGCAATCAAATATTTATGCCTCAGAGGAACCTCATATTTCCCAATGTAGTATGCCATTCCTCTAAGGTCGGGGTAAGCTCAAAGTCCAAAAAATAGAATACATTATGTGTCGGGTCCCAACATGTAATTAATGCTCTGATAATATTTCCTTGGGGTGTAATATCTAACAAACCGATAAGCCCTTTCAGATGTTTCTTGACTTCATCTTGCCCTTCTTCGCCCAAATTGTTCCACCACAGACGTAACTCCAAAGGGATTTTATGCATGCTTAAGAATGGTTAATTTCGAATCGTGCTCATCTTGCACATTTATTAATGTGATTTAATCCCTTATTATGACCTAAAAATAAAAATACAATATTTTTTCACAATTCTAATTTCCAAAAATAAAACCCGATTTTACTGATACAGCCTTTCAGCACTTCAAAAGAAGATTTTAAGGTTGTGCCTGCTAATTGTTGGAAAATGACTCAAAAGTGGCCACTTTTGCACAAATAGCCTTCTGGCGCCCTTTTGGGGACACTCGGCTATTTTGATAAAATGGCATCACTTCATTCATGACAAAAATTAAAATTTTGATATTTTTTGGCTATTTTTGCAAAAGATGTGGTTGGACCCGTTAAAGATTGCCTACGTATCTCACACGTGTTGAGAATCAAACTAGCGTAGTTCGGTCAAACTATTTTAAAACTCCCCCCCCCCCCCCCATTTTTTTCTAATTTTTAGCAAAATCAAATAACCAAAATATTTTAAAGCAAAAATTTCATTTTTAATTTTATTGGCAAAACAAACTATATATTTGATTTTTGAAAACAAAAATAACAAAAAAAATTTATTTGCAATAACCCCGAAAACTCCTTTTATATTTTCTTTTTGCTTATAACAAATTACTTAAAAATCAAAATCTTTCTACTTTCAACCCCCCATTTTTTTTATAAAATTTCGGTAGAGTTTTGACAGTATTTGGGTATCGGTGTTTTCTAACATTTAAATGATTACTATTATCTTCTCTTTTTCCTCTTTTTCTCACTTTCACAAAAATTTTCTTCTTTTTTTTCTTTTTTTTTTCTAACCGATCAGCATGAAGGCTTAAGACAAATAAATGCAATACGTAAAATGCATAGTGGTCATTTTCATATCCAGATACATGCCCTAGACGGACCCAACCCATGTGTTGAGTCCCTTAAGTCATACGTGATGCATATAAAAATCCATATTTTAAGTTCAAAACCTGGTTATATGTTCTAGACTGTGTATTCGAGTGGACAACTCAAGTCGAGGAGGGGGCTACGTACCGGAAACCAAAAGGCCATCCGGCTTAGTAACTTCTCCTGCCTCTTTCTTATTTAAGGGTATTGACACTAACAGAATAGGGAGTCTCAACCAGTAAGCACCCCCGGAGGTGAGAATAGAAGGGTTTTCAGAACAGTTTATATACAATTTAAATAATATCAAAGCGGTAAATATTTAGCACATTAATCATGAACATATATGGAAATCAGATACAAACAAATACAATAATTATTATTCCAAGCTTGAATTCTTAAATCCTGAACCGAAGTTCTGGTTTCTTATCCCCAGCCGAGCCGCTAGTACTGTCACACCTTCTTTTGAACGAGTTTTATATACATCCCGTGAATGGCGTAAAGAAGTTTTTTCAATTAAAGGACAGTCGGAACGAGATTATTTTTTATTTATTCAGAGTCGTCACTTGGGAGATTAATGGTTTCCCAAGTCACCGGGTGAATCTCGAATCGAGGAAAATATGACTCTGTTAATAGTCTGCGCATCAGAAATCCGGATAAGGAATTCTGTTAACCCGGGAGAAGGTGTTAGGCATTCCCGGATTCCGTAGTTCTAGCACGGCTGCTCACCTGTCGTATTTGATTTTATCTGATTTCCATATATCTTTTATGATTATATGTCATTTATTAACAAACCACTTTTATTATATATATATTTTTTACAAGAATTACAATGTTGTGAAAATGTATCTCAAACCACGTCGTACCAGTACGCCCGTGGCCTTTAACACATTTCGACTTCGTTGAGATTTATATTTGGGCCACATAAAGGTGCACCCGTTTTTGGAAAGGTAATATTATTAACATACTCGCCTAAAGTGACTACGCGTTTATTAACTTTGGGGAAAACCGTGAAATTCACTAAACGGTCCTCCTAATTTCTAAATATATTTTTATAGCAATTATTGAGAGCCCCACGATTATGTTGTAATTTAGCGAGGCTCGTCTCATTATTTTATTTAAAGGCCAACTTTAAAATATTTGCAATTCTCTATTTAATTTCATCTCTAAAATGAAAAAAAAGTCCTAGTTAATTATTATTTAGGAGTTATTTCAGTTTGGTTTATGAACTCTCACATCTTTTCGGGCCTTGAAGTTGGCCCAAGGAAGGAACAAAACGCAGACGTGCATAAAGGAGATCTGGTATGGTCAAGCTCCCATGAGCATACGTATCAAAACTGGGCCTATTGAGGCCACAATTACTTGAAACGGGCCGTTCATTCCTGAACATTAATCTGAGCCCAAATGCTGACCAAAATAACATTGAAATTGATCCAAATCAGGCTAGATGCGTGATTACTAGTTTCATAGAAAATCTACTAGATTATCAAAGCTACAATTTATTATAATGATTTAATCAATACAAACATGCTAACTTATTATTCGATCCTTATTATTTCAACAAATCTTAATCAACTAAACCTATTATTAAACAATTACATACTAAACTATCATTTTAAACAGATTTTAACTATTACTATCAATTGAAAATTCTAACATATTCAAAATGTAGAACTCAACTACTGAACTGTAAATACATGCTAAAAAGGTTAAGTATATGAAATATTCGTTTTTACTTGTTAATTTCTAATAATCAAAACTATTCCTATAACATGAGGATAAACAAACATAAATTTTCAGATTTTTCACTGCATACTAATTATTCGAAACTAACCCTAGATCCAACAGTTACCTTACTAATACTATTTATTCTAAGTTCAATAAAACCTTATTACAAATAAAGCACAATTATAATCCAAATGTAGCAGTAAAACAGTCCAAAAAAATTATATTCTGATTACAAATTGACTATTCCTAATGAATATAGATTATTCTAACTAAATTCTATATAGGTCAGATCAGTATACATATGTATTGCTAAAACAACTTGAAACAATAGATGAACATTTGATTCCATCTATCAAACTTGAAACTACATTAGTAGTTATGAACGTGTACCTGACTATAAGAATTCGAGGAGAAGATGAATTAAATCTCTAAATCAACAATCAGCAATAGAAATCAACATAGCAATTCAACCACAGCTTCACAACACCAGATTTAAGCCAACAACAGTGATAGAAATCTACAGAACACAATTAACCAGTTCAAAATGAATTCATAGATCTTCGATCACCAAGAACACATAGAATTGTCAAAACAGCTTTCAAACTGAACTGAAAACTAATGTAACAGTGAGATTTTGAACCTTTTCTATTGTTTTTGATGTTTTTGAGTTTTTAAAGTGGTTAATTTCGAAAATGTACAGAATTACTTTAGGGAGATTTTCGGATTGCTAAAACATTTTCAAATGAGGCATATAGTTGCATATTTATAGATTTGAAAAATGGAGAAAATTTCATATTTTCAGAATTTATGGTTTGGTCCCTTTTATTTTAGTTACACGCTTATTCTTTTATTAGTTATTCAACTACCTTCCCTTATTTGTGAAAAATCACCTCAATTACCCCATTTAGAACCTTCTTTCTTAGTGTATTACCCAATATACCCCTACCTCTCTTAGAAATTTACTTATTTATCATTTTATGATGTGACGACCCGACCCGTCGTCACATGAGTTACTGCCCCGGTCTCTCCGTTATATGCTTGTTCATGTTTCAATATACGTTTTTGGTGAATTTGAGTTAATTCGGATCGACTATGGTAGGAAAATGAGACAAATAATCTCTTTGATGAAGGAATAGTTTGAAAAAGTCAACTGGATGTTTACTTGTGAGTTAGAGGGCTCGAAATCGAGTTATGATGGTTCGGTTATCTTTAGGGATCATTTGTGGCTTAGGAGAGTGATCGAAATTGATTTTGGAGGCCCGGTGTAGAAATATGCTTGAATTGGCGAAGTTGGAATTTTGGCGAATTCCGGTCGATAGGTGAGATTTTTATCTGGGGATTGGAACAGAATTCCGATAGTTGCAGTAGCTTCGTTAGGTGATTTTGGATATGTCTGCAAATTTTTGGGTCATCCGAATATCGTTTGGTTGGGTTTTTGATTGGATGTTGGTTTCGGAAGTTTTAGTTGAAACTTAGGCATGAATCCACCTTAATTTGATGATTTTCATGTTTAAGGATGTGTTTTTATGATTGGAACAAGTTTTTGTCGTGTTTTGGAGTAGGTTGATGGTTTTCGTTGAGGTCCCGGGGGCCTCGTGGTGAATCCAGGGGTCCAATCGGATCATTTCTAGCATTTTTTAAAGGGTTGATGGTTGCTGATATTTATTGCAGATGGATGCTCTATGTGATCGCATAGGTGATGTTACGATCGCATAGAAGGAGGAAATTGGGCTTCTGAGTTGTTCTATGCGATCGCATAGAAGGGGTTGCGATCGCATAGCTTTGTGACCTTGTTCTCTGCGATCGCATAGCATTGGGTGCGATCGGATAGTGTATTTTTGGCCTAGGGTCCCTCGATGGCATTTGTTCTATGAGATCGCAAGGTAGGAGTGCAATCGCACAGCAGTAATTTTGGAGCATGGGAAAATGTTCTATGCGATCGCAAGGCAGGAGTGCGATCGCATAGCAGTAAATTTTGGTGTGTGAAATTTGTTCAATGCGATCGCAATAAAGGGTATGCGGTCGCATAATGTAATTGCCTGGGCGACAAAAGGGTTAAATGAAATATTTCAGTCGCGTTTTCATTGATACACTCCTCCATTTTTTAGCACCTTGAGAGCTAAGTGACAGAATTTGAAGCAGATTTAATCGGGAAGTGATTGGAGGTAAGTCTCTTAGTCTTAATACATCATTTATCGAAGAATCTTCCATTAATTCTCTTAAATTGGGTATAAATTAAGGGAGTTAGGGCTTGGATTTTCGCTATGAAAATCATGATTTGCCCACTCATTTGAAGTCCGATGTTGACAAAATTTATAACCACCGACTCGTGGAGAGATAAGAATTTTGAAAATGTGACTTTCGTAATTTTACGAGAAGCGGGCCCGGGGCACGGGTTTTGGCAACTTCGTGTTTTTGGGTATTTATCAAGTCCTTTCGATTGGGTTATGATTCATTAGCCTATTTTGATGTATTGTTATTGGTTTTGATCAGATTTGGCACCCGAGGAGGTCGATTTGGAAGGCAAGCGCAAGGCGAGCTAGGACTTTTGTCGGTTCGAGGTGAGTGGTAGTAATGAATGGTATACTGACGGTTTGAAACCCCGTATTTGCACTATACAATTCTATGTTGAGATGATAAATGCGTCATGTGAAAAGTGTGGTGATATGGTGACTGGGATTTAGACTTAGTCCATCCCGACTGTTGGTTTACTGTGTATATTGACTGAGACTAAGCTTATATGAGTATAATTGGGCTTACATGAGTATAATTGAGACTAAGCAGAAAGGGAAAAAGGAACAAGAACTTAGCTCAGTCCTTTTCTTTTGTTTTCTTGAACAGTCTTTTAATCCTTAAAAATATACACGAAGGATAGGGACAACTTGACACTAATTTCTTATTTTTTGGGTCACTGAAGAAGTTTCAGACTTATTTTCGAGCCACTCCAGTGACCTTTAAGGCCCAAGACCTTCAAAAATGGGTTGAGGGTATCAAGGAGATGGTATAGTGTGAATTTGGGCTTGATTGGTTGAACTAGTGTTCGCCGGAGTTAGGGTTCCGGCGACACTCTTTTGAATATTCGAGAACAAGGAAAGTTATTCGAGGGAAAAGAAATGGAAGGGTGGGATCAAGGGTTCAAGGTGGTTCTGGGGTGTATTTTTGGAGGCAGTTGGCCATGGTGTTGTCTCCCGCCCGTAGGGTTCCGGCGGGGTCTATGAGAGAAGAGGGAGGCGGCTAGGTTATATGGGGAAGAGGAAGATATGAAAAATGATTTAGGTTTTTAATTTTTGGTATATTAAAGATGTAATGATTGAAGTTTTGACCGCCCGGATCAATTGACATCAATACAACGTCGTTTACTTTAAAAGAGATATAGCCATATAACCGTTGGATCAATCAAGTGAACGGTCAAGATCACTCTACGTAAAATGTCATCATTTTATTTTCTTGAGGCGATCAGGCTTCAACCGTTAGATCAATTCATTTCAACGGCTAGGATTAGATTCTACTTAAACGGGGTCGTTTGGATTTATGGCTGGGGTTGACCGGTTTGAAATCTTTGGGCCTGAAGTATTTATTTTGTTTTGGATTTTGGGTGTAATTGGCCCAAAGTCCTTTTATTTCCTACACACATTTTTATATATTGTATTTTCACTTTGTATTTTTATTTCTATTTGTCTTTTCCAATTTTATATTTTTTCTAATTTTATCAAATTTTAAAACTACCTAAAACTAATTCTAGAATTTATTTAATAACTATTGATGGCAATTTTCAATTAAAATACTAAAAAGGCTATCTTTGATTTTTCCTTAAATTGTTTCCAAAATGAATTAATACGAAAATTGTAAAATTAAAAATCCTAATGAATATGTATATTTTTGTATTTTTAATATGAATTATTATGCAACTAATTAACACAAAAATGCCACAAATATCAACAAAAAATTATAAAAATAATAATAATAAATCATTTTGTTTGGATATTAGGAATAATTTGCTTAGGGCAAAAATCACATGCTCACATATGTTCCATAGGGTAAGAGAATCACAGAATGTTTAGAGTTGTTGTTGCTAAAGAATGCTCGGTGCATAGAGCATGTAGTTGCTTGGTTGTATTGGGATGAGGATCTCATTTTGCTGTATCAGAGTGCCAGTAAGGCACGAGTGGTCCCGTTCGTTAGGTCAGGTAAACTGCAGTTTGAATAAGAGTGAATGACTTTCGAGAATGGTTCTAATATGTTCAAGATTATACAGAGAACAATCGGGTATCTTAAGGTTGTGCATGTGGTTAGAGATTGTATTTTCATTGTAAGAGGGCAAGACTTGTGGTATTTTTATGTTAATTATTGGATTCTATGTATCAGTATCAGGAAAGTAAATGTAACAGATTTAGATTCGCAGGAAGTTCTTCATAGTAGATTATTTTGGGAATGTGGTGTTTTTGGGAATATTTGAGAGAGTGTTCAGTGGCTCATTGGTCTGCGATAGCGTGGTCTTATGCTTAGGTCTCGTGTGGTAAGCCTGGAAGAGGAGATTTCAAGTTGAAAATGAATTAGAATGAAATCTAGATAAATTAAGTAGCTTGTTAGTAGACCAAATTGGTATGGAAAGGATATGATTAATTCTTTGTATGTGTTTGAGGTAATGAGTTCGTATAGGTATTTTACATCAAAGCTATTGAGTTTTGACGGCATGCTTAGCTTGGTCTAGTTAGAAGGATTCAGTCCTGGCAGTTTAGTTGTGCAAATGGAATTGGGAGAGAGTTCTTGTTGGGTTTTACTGTGGTTTATAAATGTATATTTTCTATGAGCATGCAGAGCATTAGATGTGTAATGATTTTCTTTCGAATAGGATAAGTGGAAGTTCTTGGCTAGATGAGATACTGTTCAGTTCTGAAAAGAAATTCATAAAATTCTTAGGCAACAAGTAGCCACAGGTAATCAAGGAAAAGACTACTAATTGGAAGTGATTTGACAACAGTATTTGTCTCGGAAAAAGGGTAATGTAATTAGACTGATGATACTCCGGTAGTATTACGACACTTTCTTATTGGGTCGACTAGTGGTATTTGAGTTTGCTTGGTGGCATAGGAAGTTTTAAAGTATCTATCATGGAGTGATGGGGTATTTAAGGTGAGGTATGAATATGGTAAAATCGAGATCATGTATGATGATTCATGTGCTATATGGAGTTGGAGACTGTGAGTTATCATGTACAGGCTATGTCGTGGTTGTGGATTGTATGTATTCGACACAATTTAGTAACAATCGGGATTTGGGGGCTCTAGTGGATATTTATTTGCTAGTATGTTAGTTTTTTGATGTTGTGAGCACGTGATTTTTGCCTTACTCGAGAAGTACTCCCAGAAAATTCAAAAAAAAAATAGTTTCGTGTTGGGCATGCTTTGTGTGATTTTGTGTTATTTTTATCTTTTGTGTGCACGTTTATTTATTTAAATTAAAAATACAAAAAATATATGCTAGGCTTTACATTTTCAGTGTTTGATATCGAAGTCATGTGATTTACATTTTTGGGTGATATGTAATCGTGTGCGTTAATTGTAGTAAAAACAGCGGTGTTATAGGTTGGTATATATACATATGTGTGTATATACATATATATGTATGTATATATACATATATATATATATATACATACACATATGTACATAATACATCATGAAGATCCGAGTTGGGCCAATTTTAGTCTAAAAGTCAGGCCCAAGTGAATTGCTTCTGATCTGGCCCAAATATCCGTCCAGCTTCAGCCTATGTAACGTTTGATCTGGACCGTTGGATTTTATTATCCAACGGCCCAGATTAATCCGTTAATTCCAAAATTCATCCAGCCTAGGACTTAACCAAACGGCACCGTTTGGTTTAAGTGAGAGGATCCTGATCGTTGATCAAGTTTGATCCAACGATCAGGATTTAACTACTCAAAACATATATAAACTCCTTTCCATACCCCGCCCCCCAAGCCAGACCCCCCCCCCCTCTCCCTTCTTCTCCCTCAGGAGCTCTCAAATCCCCGGCGTAACGCCGCCGTGCGCCGCCTGCCGGAAATCGCCTCACGGCGGTTCCGGTAGGCCAATCAAACCCAAACCAACGCCAAAACCTTCCCCTTACCTCCCCCATCACGATCCCAGCTTCCATTAACCTCGAATCATGCCGGAGCTCCTCGAATCTTCATTTGAAGATTCGAGTCAAACTCGAACCTATGCCAAATTACCCCAAATTCACACCACAGTCTCCCCACACCTCCCTCGTACCCCCGCCGGCATTGGTTTGCTTCGAATCTAACCAGAAATACAAAAGCCCCAAATCCCACCCGCAAGAACCCTAAAATTGAAAATGACGAATTAGGCCAAATTAACTGGAATTTCGGGGTCTAATGGACTTTATTCGATGTGTTCTCGTATGAGAACACTTCGATTAAGGTCTATTCGACCTCAAAGCAGACGAGCCAACTTCGAATCTGGGTCATTTTTTGATTTCTGAGGTATTCGTTTCCCTTCTTCCATTCCATATACTTAATTCTTGTATCTTTGCATGTTTTACTCAGTTTGTTTATTTTTGCGAAGTTTTCGGAATTTTCTGTCCATCTCAACAGACCTTTTTATTTGGTCGGTTCATGTTATTGTTGTTGATTCAATTCGTTATTATGGTTATGATTACATTCTGTGTTTAATTTAGTTAAGGTCGTCGAATAGTGAATTCGATTTATTGGTCCCTGAATTTGCCCTGTATGCGATTCATTAGAGTAGGGGTTGGTTACTGTTTGATTCAGAATAAAGGGATAATTGGTTGTAGTCAATAGGATAATTGTTTAATCACACACCCATACAAAGGGTTAGTGGAACTGAGCACAACAGGGCATCCCACTGAGGCTCACTGCCACCAGCATTGTTTAATGCTGAGTCCATGCTTTGGACAGTAGGTAGTGGGGAATGCAGGGAATTTGATGGGTCTGGCAGAGTTGGGAGTGGGCAGGGTGATGGTAACCTTAGGGGCAGGTGTTCTGGAGGGACTTTTAGCTATAAATACAGCATCAAACTGCACCTATAAGGGAGACATTGAGAGATTTTGAGAGCATCTGGGAGAGCAAAAAACAGTATCTGGGAGAGCAAAAAACAGTACCTGGAGAAGCAAAAACAGTTAAACCTGGAGAGAAAAAATAGATATAAAGATACAGAGAAACTGTTTCATTAGTTCCGGGGTCACTGTTTTGTGAGTTTTGATGCAGTGGCTGAGCTATTAGGCTTTCGTGTGTTGTGGTTGTGTATTGCTGTTGGTGGCAGTTGTTCATTTGGTGGTTGTTGGTCGTTTGTGTTGCTGCTTTTGGTCTTTTGATTGCTGCCTGGCTGTGTGTTGTTACTACTTGGTTCAAAATATTGCTGTTAGTCCTTATTGTTGTTGCTGTGGTGTTCAATTGAGGCTGTTGGTCAGCAGTGTTGTTGCCTTGGTCGTTTGGTTGCTGCTTGGCTTGGTTATTGCTGTTGCTTCATTATTTGGTTGCTGGCTGGTCTATAGTTGCTGCCTGGGTTGACTATTGTTGCTGGTTTTGAGTGTATGCTGCTGTGTTGATGTTCATTTGCTACTGTTGGATGTTTTTGTTGCTGTTTGGTCAGTAGTGTTGTCACTCTTGGTCGTTTTGTATTGCTGGCTGGTTGTTTGATACTGTTGGGTTGATTTGGTGCTGTTGGTTCATTATTTTGCTGGCTGTTGGTCTATTTGGTTGCTGGTCTATTGGTTATTGGTTTACTGTTGCTGTTACTGTTCCTGCTACTGTTACTGCATTGCCATTGCTCACTCTTCCTTGTTCTTCCGCATTCCAGGTACACACCTCTGTTATTGTCGTTCCTTGGTTCGAAAGAATGAAGTTTGAAGCTTATGCATAAAGTCTATTGAAACATGTAGTCGCCTAAAGTTCTTATGTTTAAGTACATTCTGTTATTCTCCAATTAAGCTTGTACTGTTAGTTTTGGTTATGGAAAAGTGTAGCTAGGCCAAAAATACATTGTCGTTAGATAAGCATGTAAACCTGAATTAGTCTTCGTATCTCTATTCAATCTTCCCTACTCATGTGTGTAATCTCCAAACCTGTTAAATGATAGACCTTATGTTACAAGCAAGATTAGATAGGGAGTTGTTACTCAACGGAATGACATAATTAGATTAAAAAGAGTCGGGGGTGCATTTCATGTGACCCGACCCCAATTTCGGGCAAGAGTAAATAAAGCATGACATGAACCACAGGCGCATTTCATGCGATGTGGTTCGTAGCAAGTTTTAAGTAATTTGGAGTCAACTCTTAAGTAAGATACAGTGAGATGTAGTTCGCTTTAGATTTGAATCAAAGGTACGCCTCGCCCAATAGCTACACTAATCACATAACCGTCATAAATGTATATATAAATACTTAGGTTTTGAGATGCGTCGTTTTCTTAACGAATATCACGCCTTTCTCAACAGTGTAAATAAGTAGTCGATCCGGGCACATATTTTAGTTTTTACCTTTTTTAATACGGGTGTGCATTTCATGTGACCCAAATCCAAACCCCGAAATGTTGAATAAGAATATGTTGAGGATCCGGGTGCATTTCATGTGACGTGATTCGAAGGCATATTTTTAAGCAACTTTTTTCTTTCGTAAATCACAACCAATAAAAGTGGTAAAAGGGGTATTAACTTGCACTAAGTACATAATTGTAAAAAGCAGATAGATAAGCCAAACACGACAGTTGAGCGACCGTGCTAGAACCACGGAATTCGGGAATGCCTAATACCTTCTCCCGGGTTAATAGAATTCCTTACCCGGATTTCTGGTTCGCGGACCGTTAAATAGAGTCATTCTTTTCCTCGATTCGGGATTTAACCGGTGACTTGGGACACCATAAAATCTCCCAAGTGGCGACTCTGAAGTAATTAAAATAAATCCCATCTCGATTGTCCTTTAATTGGAAAAACTCTTTGCATCCTCGCGGGTGCGTAAAAAAGAGGTGTGACAGCTCTGGCGACTCTGCTGGGGATTGTTATTATTTGAGAATTCGAGCTCGGAATAACTGTTGTATTTGGCATATTTTATTATCTGATTTTTTTACATGTTGGCATCAATGTGCAAAATGTTGTTTTTACTGCTTTGATATTGTGTGAACTGTATATATAAATTGTGCCGGAACCAATCTCCTCTCTGAGTCTTCTAAATCATGAAGAAGGGTGCACTTCGTGTGACTTCTTTTCTGTATAGTGTCTAATTCCCATTTTAGAACGAGGTTTGGATAAGTTGCAAAACCGGTGAAGCTTCTGTATTCCCGGGTTGCTGCCTCCTCCTCGGCTCGAGCTGTCCGCTCGGGTAAGCCAAGTCTAGAACAGGTAAACCCAGGTTTTAAACCTAGAATAACAAAGCTTCATGCCGGATCCCTAGTAGGAAACGTTTATTTGCATCATGTCGCATTTGCCTTAGGGGACTCAACACAGGGGTTGGGTCCGTCTAGGACAGGTGACCTGAAATGAACAGACTATCCTGCTGCATCCTGTTTGTCTTGCGCATTTATCTGTTATAGACTTGCATGCTGACCGGCTTTAGAAAAAAAAAAAAAAAAAAAAAAAAAAAAAAAAAAATGTGTGTGTTTTGCTCTTAAGATAGAAATAGCTTATTTGTTTTCCTTTAGTAAAGTGAATAAATAAATAATGCCGTTTGTTTCGTCAAAACCGAACTACGGGGGTTTGATTCTCATCGGATGTGAGATACGTAGGCAACCTCCATCGGGTCCAACTTCACCTTTTGAAAAATTAATTTTTGTACTAAATAAGTCGGTGGCGCTGTTTTTAAAAAATAGCCGAATGTTCCCGAAAGGGACGCCGGAAGGCTAATTTCGTATAAACGGCCACCTTTGGGTCAATTTTGATTTCGATCAATTTACCCCACAACCTTAAAAGCCTTCGTCCCCGAGACGTTGAAAGGCCGTGATTGAAAACTGATTTTTTTATTTTTAGCAAAACAAAGTTGTTTTTCTTATTTAAATCACCTTAATAAATGTGCGGGATGAGCACGAATCAGAATAAATCATTTTCAATCTTTAGTGAGGTCCCTCAGCAGCTCCGTATATGGTGGAACGATTTGGAAGACAGTAGCAAAAAGGTCGTAGGGAGAATTTTGGGAGGTTTGGTTGACCTGTTGAATATTGAGCCAAGGGAAGACATCATCAAGGCACTGGTATCTTTCTGGGATCCGACCCGCAATGTGTTCCGTTTTGTTGACTTTGAATTGACGCCCACATTAGAGGAAATTGCGGGCTATGCAGGACTTAATGGGAAATTAAGAGGGCAATACCTACTCTCACCAAGACCGGTATCTCCACATGGGTTTCTGGATCTGCTGAGCATTAGTCGGAAGGTGAAAAATGATGATCTGTTGAAAGGGTATTGCGATCTTCAATTCTTATATCAACGGTACGGCACTCCTCGGGGTTTTGAAGAGTCAAACCTTGGATTGACTCACGCAGGGAATAGAACCAAGTGGGAGGCCAGACGAATTCTAGCATTCCTAACGACATTCTTGGGGGTTGTGATTTGTCCGCGTGAAGATAAGAAAATAGAGATAAGTCTGGTAGGAATAGCCGATGTTGCAATCAAAAAGGCTACCAACACTGTGGTCCCTTTGGTTTTGTCCGAAATCTATCGAGCCTTGACTGTATGCCGAGAAGGGGGCAATTTCTTCCAAGGTTGCAATCTGTTACTTCAACTATGGATGCAAGAACACCTCCATCACCGAACACAATACATGAACCATGGGTTGACCGGAAAAAACTGTATCAGGGGTTTCGAAGAACGGATGATGGGTGCTGTATTCCCTGAAGGCGTCGAGGCATGGCTTGCACGACTGAGCTCAATAGAAGCAGATCAGATTGAATGGGCATTCGGGTGGTTACCCGATACTGAAGTAATATATATGGCAGCCGAGGAGTGTTATATCCTTCTGATGGGAATCCGCGGTGTCCAACCATATGTCCCTCACCGTGTATTACGTCAACTAGGAAGGTTTCAGGTTATTCCTACCGATCAAGACCTAAGGAAGTACGCCATTGAGTTGAGCCCGGGAGTTGTCTTCCCGAAGAGAAGGTTAGAAGGCTGTGGCACGAGTGTCGGTTCCTTGAGCCTAAAACCATGGTCCGGGAATTAGCCAAGGGAGAGGTGGATCCAAAGTACAACGTGTGGTTCGGGAAAAGATTTCAGATTCGTCGAAAATGTTCTAAAAGAGCCCATGTCCAACAGTTCACGGAAGATTCACGGGAACAATGGGATTGGTTAGCAAAGGAGGAGGGATACAGGACGAAGATTGGCAGGATAGAACAGCAGGTCCGGGACCTCCAATTCGAGAAGAACATGCAAGCCGCCACCGACGAAGGAGATAAAAAGAAGTTGGTACAAGAAAATGACTTCTTGAGAGCTCAAATCCAGCAAATGAAAAGAGATGCTGACAGACGGTCGAGGAGTCGGGCCGACGAAAAATTGATAAGGGGTTTGAGAAGCCAAGTCACCGACATCCAAAGAGAATTGGACGAGTCAAAAGCCCAAATAACGAGGATCCGTGCTAGCGGGAAAAAGGAGGCACATCAACATGCACTTCACCTAAAGCGGGTAGAAGAAGATTACACTGATATCATCACTAGCCCGAGGGAAGCAAATGTTGTCCTTAGGGAGCGGGTTTTCAAGCAAGCCCAAGATGCCAGAGCGGACCTCGACCGCTGCCACAATTTGATGGCCCGACTGCAAGGACAAGTGGATAGGCTCCTAGATCAAGTCACCAACAATGCTCGAAGATTGGGGGCGAAAGACCAGCAAATAGAGCGGCTACTCGGAGAAAGGGATATGATCAAGGATAGAATTGGAGAAATAGGGCACTATGTCACCATGAAGTGCCTAGCTTGTGAACGAATGCCCCGCGCCGACCTTTTCGCTTCAATTATGGGTTATGTTCATCGGATCATGGAAGAGTTGAGGGAACTGCACAAGGACCTCACACTAAGGCCCGCGGCAAGGCCGAATGATGCCTCGCGGGCCCCCAGGGAATTTAGGGCATTAGATTTTTGATTGAAAATGTATTTTAATGTTGAGTCAAGCTAGTTGGCATTTTCTTTACTTTTCCAAGTCAAGCATTTTCTTTTGTTTTGCTGATCGTTGTAAGACGTGTTTTGTAACTACACGGTTTTATTGGATATAAAATGTTACTGAATTTTGCCACAATCTTGTTGCCAGAACTACGCTCGGTCTGATTCACGCGGGGTCGTGATACGTAGGCAATCCACATAAGATTCAACCACCACTAAAAAGAAAGAAAAAGAATCCAAAGGCTGAATAACAATAAGGCTTACAAAGATAGTCGAAAAAGAAAAAAAAAAAAAAAAAAAAAGAAAAAGAAAGAAAAAGAAAAAGGGCCGGAATGACGCATGTTAAAGAGTACACGTAGAAAGGGTTATTTGGTTAGGTGCATTGCATCCAACGTGCTATAACATATCCGTCAAACTCGGTGAACTAACAAGTTTGTTGCGTATTCCAGAAAGTTTAGCAGTTGGTTTGACAGAATATACTGGCCAGCCATCACTACCGTACTAGATCCAAAGGACCAGTTACAGTAAGCATGTCGAGTTCCGGCAAGAGTCTTGAGGAAGAAAAATCCGAGCTACAAATCATGAAAGAAGAGGTAGACCGGTTAAAACAACAGATAACAGAGATGCACCTGGCCTGGGCCAGGGAACAGTCTTCACCAAACCGCCCTACTCTCGCCTCAGCTCCGGAACATCCGCCCGTCGATCCTTCAACAAGCGCCCCGAGCTATCCATACTTTCAGGGGGAAAATCCATACGCCACCCACATTCCACCAGCCAAACCAAATCCTCCTCCAGTCACCCCTGTTTTTGTAGCACCTCCACCTGCTCCTCTGCAAAGGCCGGCCAGCGAGCCATATGTTCGGATCCATGACAACTCTTACTATCCTCCAGAGCCTACTTTCAGGGCTCCTGAACCACAATCACATACACCTCACTGGGATAATCCGGCAGAACCGGAAAAACACTTCCAAAATTCGGAACACGAGGAAGTTGCCAGAAAAGTTAAAAGCCTGGAGCAGTCCTTCAGGAACATGCACGGTTTAGGCAACCAGGTCAGCGTCGCCTATAAGGATCTGTGTCCATTTCCGGACGTCCAGTTGCCAACAGGATTTAAAATGCCCAAATTCGACCTATACGAGGGGCATGGTGACCCAGTGGCCCACCTGCGGGGGTTTTGCAGTAAAATGAGAGGGGCCGGAGGACGGGACGAGCTTCTGATAGCCTACTTCGGCCAGAGTCTGGGAGGATCGGCGTTGGAGTGGTACACTAGACAGGATCCCAGTAGATGGTTTACGTGGGATGATTTGGCTCAAGCTTTTATCGGCCAGTTCCAATACAATCTTGAGATAATCCCCGACCGCCTATCATTGCTAAAATTAGAGAAGAAGCCTGCTGAAAGCTTCAGGGAATTTGGTTTCCGATGGAGGGAACAGGCGGCCAGGGTAGATCCGCCGATGAGAGAAAGCGAGATGGTGGACTACTTCTTGCAGACATTAGAGCCCACCTACTTCGGACATCTGGTAACGTCCGTAGGCAAATCATTCACTGAGGTGATAAAAATGGGGGGTATGATCGAGGAAGGTTCGAAGGCCAACAAGATCATGAGTTACTCAGCATTGAAAGCCACCACTCAGGCTATCCAAAGTGGTACTGGAGGAGTACTGGGGAAAAAGAGGAGAGAGGAAGTTGCGGCCGTCGAGTCCGGGGCATGGTTCAGAAATAGAGGCCCCGCACCCCAATATAGCCCACCCCAACCTCACCGCCAAAATTACTCCCACAACCCATATAACCAACCGCAGCATTACTACCCCGCACCTGATCCCCATTTTACTGTCCACCACGCACAGTCCTATTCCGCACCTCCCGCTCATGCACCGTGGCGTGCACCAAACCCCCAGAACAATCATCCACCCCCAAGAGCTTACAGAAACCCCTCGGGCGCGAGTTTCCGTCCGAACCAGGCATTCAGGGGCGACAGGGCGCCGAGGCCAAAGACTTTCACTCCGTTAGGAGAGTCTTACACTAGTCTGTTCCACCGGTTAAAGCAGGTAGGGTTGCTGAATCCGGTTGAAGCTAAGCTGCCAAACCCTCTTCCGAAGAACCTGGACCATTCAGTAAATTGTGCCTACTGCTCGGGATGTCCGGGACATGATACAGAAAAGTGTTGGAGGCTGAAGACGGCCATCCAGGAGCTCATTGACACCCGCAGGATCGAGGTCCAGACTCCAACAGAGCCCAACATCAACCAAAACCCGCTTCCAACTCATCGTGAGACCAATATGATCGAGTTGGTACGGGCGGAGGAAGGAAAAGAGAAAGCCTCTCAGACTGTAATGATGATTAAGTCTAGCGGGGCAGGAACGAGAAAAGGGCCAAGCTGTGATGAGTCGCCCAGTCGCAAGAAAGACATACCAGGAGAGTCGGAAGCAGGAAAGGAAAGTGTGAACGAAGTACCGGTGAAGCCGGCCAAGATAGTTGTACCGGGGGCAGCAATCAAGCCCATTTTGACAGTAGCAGGCGTTCGAATGGACCCCTTCATCATCCAGCCGGCAACACAGTTGCCAGTAACTGATAGCCGGGCTATCCCATGGAATTACGCTCGGATTACAACGACCTACAGAGGAAAGGAGGTGAAAGAGGAAGTCTGTGAAGCCCAAGGGTTGACCCGATCGGGGAGATGTTTTGCCCCTGCGGAATTGAGGAAGACCACTCCGGCAGTATTGAAAAAGCCGGTCACCGATGAAGAGGCGGAAGAATTCTTGAAAAAGATGAAGCTGCATGACTACTCTGTCTTAGAGCAGTTAAAGAAGACTCCGGCACAAATATCATTGCTATCCTTGCTGATGCATTCTGAAGAACATCGGCAAGCATTGATGAAAGTCCTGAATGAGGCACATGTACCGGATAAAATCTCGGTGAGCCATTTGGAGAAGATCACCAATAGGATCTTCGAAGCAAATCGGATCACCTTCACCGATGACGAGTTGCTTGAGGAAGGCACCGAGCACAACAGGGCTTTATATCTTACGGTGAAGTGTGAAGAGGCGGTGGTTACCAAAGTCCTTGTCGATAATGGGTCCAGTGCTAACATTTGTCCTCTCTCTACACTGGGCAAATTAAAAGTAGACATCGGCAGGGTACGCGAGAACAGGGTATGTGTTCGAGGGTTTGACGGAGGAGGCAAAGCATCGGTTGGTGACATAGTGCTAATCTTGACAATTGGGCCAGTGGAGTTCACCATGGAATTCCAGGTGCTGGACATGGTGGTGTCATATAACCTCCTAATAGGGCGACCATGGATTCATGCCGCAAGAGCAGTTCCGTCCAGCTTACACCAGCTCGTCAAGTTTGAATGGGACCGGCAGGAGATCGTCGTCCATGGAGAGAACGATCCACAATCAGGCACCATCATTCCCTTTGTTGAAACAGAAGAAGACGTTGGGCCGTGGGTGTATCAGGTCTGCGATGTGGTGTCCGCCCACCGAGTTCCGGAAGGGGAATGTATTCCCGGCGACAGAACAATTACTACGGATGTCATGGTGGCTCACGAAATGTTGCGACATGGTTTCGTACCCGGTAAAGGGCTAGGTGCATCTCTGCAAGGAATTATACAACCGGTATCAGTGGTCGAAAACTTGGGAACCTTCGGCTTGGGATTCCAGCCAACCTCAGAGGACATCCGGCGAGCAAAGAGGAGCAAGCAGAAAACATGGGTGCTCCCAAAGCCTGTTCCACGCCTCTCCCAATCTTTTGTCAGGTCCGGAGCAAGAGGACATCCAGCGCCAAAGATTCCCGGTCCTACGGTCAGGCCAGACGAAGAGTTCTTCAGGAAGTTCGAAAACCTATTCACGGATGTATGTATGCTCGAAGATGGTGAAGGATCCAGTCATGCCGAGATACAATTTGTGGGACCAAAGGCAAAACTGAATAACTGGAAGGCTACTCCTCTCCCTGTCCGGAAGGAGTCTTGGTAGTTTGTCTTGGATTGTTTTTCTTTCGAAATTTTGTATTGGAGGCTTGTCCCCGGAGTAAAATCCTTTGTTTTTTCATTTTTGACTTAAGTTTGCAGTTTGTTGTCCCTTTGTACAACTCCCATTAATGAAATGTGGTTCCTTCGCGTCTAATTTTGTTTATCTTTTCTTTCTTTTTACTTTTCTGAACAGCCTTCTTGCAACTGATCTTAATGATATGGCGTGCTTAAAGATTAATCAACCCAGTCTAGAAAGTCAATCGGGTTTGGAAATAATAACACATGAAATAAGAAGTGACGAGAGTGAGTCAGAGTACGGCGATGATGAAGCCGTAGAAGAAATCGGGGAAGAATTAAGTCACTTCGAGGAAAAACCCAAACCGAATTTAAATGATACTGAGGCCGTTAATCTAGGGAATGCTGATGACGTCAAAGAAACCCGGATAAGTGTCCATATTGAACCCAATCCGAGAGAAGAATTGATCAAAACACTCATGGAGTTTAAAGATATTTTCGCATGGTCGTACGACGACATGCCAGGACTCAGCACTGATCTAGTGGTTCATAGATTACCCACCGATCCGGCATATCCTCCCGTCAAGCAAAAGCTGCGGAAATTCAAGACGGAGATGAGTGTGAAGATTAAGGAGGAGGTAACCAAACAGTTGCAGGCGAAAGTCATTCGTGTCACCCGATACCCCGAATGGTTGGCTAACGTAGTACCGGTGCCAAAGAAAGACGGAAAGATCAGGGTATGCGTAGACTATCGCAATCTCAACAAGGCAAGTCCTAAGGATAATTTCCCACTTCCCAATATCCATATCCTGATTGATAATTGCGCCGGACGCGAAATTGGATCCTTTGTGGACTGTTATGCGGGATATCATCAGATTTTGATGGATGAAGAGGACGCAGAAAAGACGGCTTTTATCACGCCGTGGGGGACTTATTGCTACCGAGTGATGCCGTTTGGTTTGAAGAATGCAGGGGCAACCTATATGAGGGCGATGACTACGGTGTTCCATGATATGATACACAAGGAAATTGAGGTGTACGTGGATGATGTGATCATAAAGTCTAGGCGTCAAGCAGACCATGTTGCCGACCTCGGGAAGTTCTTTCAAAGACTTCGAAGGTACGACATCAAGCTCAATCCGGCCAAATGCGCGTTCGGAGTTCCATCAGGAAAGTTGCTAGGATTCATCGTCAGCCGACGGGGCATTGAGTTGGACCCCTCCAAAATCAAGTCCATTCGGGAGTTACCCCCGCCGAAGAATAAAACAGAGGTAATGAGTCTGTTGGGAAGGTTGAATTACATCAGTAGGTTTATTGCCCAGCTTACGGCAACCTGTGAACCCATATTCCGCCTATTGAAGAAAGACGCTGCGATAGAATGGACGGCGGAATGTCAGGAAGCGTTTGACCGGATCAAAGGGTATCTGTCAAATCCACCCGTACTAGTTCCGCCTGAGCCAGGTAGACCCCTGATTCTTTATCTGACAGTCTTGGAGAATTCGTTTGGCTGCGTACTGGGGCAGCATGATCTTACTGGCAGGAAGGAACGGGCCATTTACTACCTCAGTAAGAAGTTCACAGTCCACGAGGTCAAGTACACTCATCTGGAAAAGACATGTTGCGCCCTAACTTGGGTAGCCCAAAAGCTGAAACACTACTTGTCTTCTTACACCACTTACCTCATTTCACGTCTGGATCCGTTGAAGTATATTTTCCAGAAACCTATGCCTACGGGGAGGTTAGCAAAATGGCAAATATTACTTACGGAGTTCGACATCATATACGTGACAAGGACGGCTATGAAAGCTCAAGCCCTGGCCGATCACTTAGCTGAAAATCCCGTTGATGACGAATACGAACCTTTGAGGACGTATTTTCCAGATGAGGAAGGTGTTGCAAATTGAGGGGTTAGAACTAACCAAGGATCCAGGGGGGAAGCTCTTCTTCGACGGAGCGGCGAACGCAAAAGGAGTCGGAGTAGGGGCTGTGCTCATATCTGAAACAGGACATCATTATCCTGTTATTGCTCAACTGCGTTTTCACTGTACCAATAATATGGCTGAGTACGAGGCATGTATCTTGGGGTTGCGATTAGCGGTGGACATGGATGTACAGGACGTCTTGGTCTTGGGGGACTCGGACCTTCTGGTACATCAGATTCGGGGAGAATGGGAAACCAGAGATTTAAAGCTTATCCCATATCGTCAGTGTTTGCATGATTTGACCAAACGCTTTCGATCGGTAGAATTCAGGCACATCCCAAGGATGCATAATGAGGTTGCCGACGCATTGGCTACCTTAGCGTCGATGCTACATCACCCGGATAAGGTTCGTGTCGATCCATTACATATCCAGATCCGGGATCAACATGCTTATTGTAATGTGATAGAGGAAGAGGTGGATGGTGAGCCGTGGTTTCATGATGTCAAGGAATACCTCAGGTTAGGAGTATACCCAGAGCAAGCAACTGGAGATCAAAAGCGAGCTATTCGGCGATTGGCGAACGGATTTTTCCTTAGTGGAGGGGTGCTGTATAAAAGAACTCCAGATTTGGGATTGTTGAGATGTATAGATGCGGGTCAAGCCACAACAGTGATGACAGATATACACTCGGGAGTTTGCGGACCACACGTGAGCGGATACGTATTGGCAAAGAAGATTCTTCGAGCAGGATACTATTGGCTCACTATGGAGCGGGATTGTATAAGTTTCGTGCGAAGATGCCATCAGTGTCAGATACACGGAGATTTGATTCATTCTCCGCCGACTGAATTGCATACAATGTCCGCACCATGGCCGTTTGTCGCATGGGGGATGGATGTTATTGGACCTATTGAGCCTGCCGCTTCCAACGGTCATAGGTTCATTCTGGTAACGATTGATTATTTTACCAAGTGGGTGGAGGCCAAGACATTCAAATCAGTGACCAAGAAGGCGGTGGTGGATTTCGTACATTCCCACATCATCTGTAGGTTTGGAATTCCAAAGATAATCATTACAGATAACGGTGCAAATCTTAACAGTGGATTGATGAAAGAGGTATGTCAACGGTTCAAGATTACACACCGAAATTCCACACCGTATCGCCCAAAAGCAAATGGTGCGGTCGAGGCAGCAAACAAGAACATAAAGAAGATATTGAGGAAGATGATAGAAGGGTCTAGGCAGTGGCATGAAAAGTTACCATTTGCGTTGTTGGGTTATCGCACTACCGTCCGGACTTCGGTAGGTGCAACTCCTTACTTGTTGGTATACGGGATTGAAGCAGTAATACCCGCAGAAGTTGAGATTCCATCCCTCCGAATCGTCGCTGAAGCTGAGATTGACGACGACGAGTGGGTCAAAACCCGATTAGAGCAATTGAGCTTGATCGATGAAAAGAGATTGACAGCAGTATGTCACGGTCAATTGTATCAAAAGAGAATGGCGAGAGCATATAACAAGAAGGTACGTCCCAGGAGATTTGAAGTGGGACAGCATGTGCTGAAGAGAGTTCTACCACATCAGGCCGAGGCGAAAGGCAAGTTCGCTCCAAATTGGCAGGGACCTTTTGTGGTGACTAGAGTATTATCCAACGGCGCTCTATGTCTGACTGATGTCGAGGGAAGATGCACCGATATGGCTATCAATTCTGATGCAGTTAAGAGATATTATGTGTAATTCTTTAATGCATTTGTCAACGCTTGGTTTCGTTTGTGTGTATTTGGCATTTTTCGGAGAATGAAATGACAGAGGCAATTTTTCTACTACCCAAACACTTTAACCTTTGTTTCCCCATTTGAGCCTTAATTGTTCTTTCATATACCCTCTTTCGGAATCATCAAGGAAGATGCGTAACAGAATAGAAAAGAAACAAAGAAGTAATACAAGAAAAAGTGAACTACGTTCGACCTGATTCCTCAAGAAGGATACGTAGGCGCCACACGGCTCGGTCATAATAAAATAAAAAATCAAAAAAATCCCCCAAGCAACAAAACTGGGGCAGAAGTCATTGTTTCGTTGGAAAGACAGTGTGGATTCCGAAAGTTGTAATAAGCTAACCGTTGAGGCTAAACCCCTTTCTTCAGCCTCACGCGAAGAAACCATATCAAGAACCAGAAAGACCTCTCGATCAGCATTTGAGAAGTGCCAAGGCATGTGAATGAAAGCCAAGAGTGACATCCCGACCCTCGATTGAATTCAGGATGCACAAGCCGAAAGGGGATAACGCTCTAGAGGGAATCTCAAAGGGGATACCCCGTTGCAAGAAAAGAAAGCATAAATGAGAGAGTCTTAACGGTGAAAACCCTCGCGGGCACCTTAAGGCGAAGGGAGTTGAGAGAAGTAAATGAGAGAGTCTTAACGGTGAAAACCCTCGCGGGCACCTTAAGGCGAAGGAAGTTGAGAGAAGTAAAATGAGAGAGTCTTACGGTGAAAACCTTTATGGGCACCTTAAGGCGACGGGAGATAGAGAGAAATGAGAGAACCTCATCAGTGAAAACCCTTTGAAGGGCACGGTGAGGTGGCAGGATGAGATGGGGACAAGATGTCGGCATGAGACAAGTTTGGGACATCCGTTTACCCTTAGCAGGACGCGGTATCAGAAAGGGATTGACATGAATAGACTGGGTAGTTTAATCTCAAAGGCGCGGCATAACATTGGATCAGGCACACATTCAGATAAGTTTTCCTATTTTTGAGTTCAGAAAAGTTTTTCTCTTCTTTTGTCATTTGCGGTCGGTATTCTTTTCTTTTCTTTCATTTTTCGAAAATTGATTTTTCAAAGCTTACTACCAAGTCTCCCAAAGCAGTATATTGAAAGTGAATAGGCATGGAACAAGGCAATGAGACAGAAGTCGTTACGATAGTGAGATTGGGATGACAGGTTGAGTGGAAGGTTCGCAAGAATTATGGAGTATGATGGACACATGTGGCATGTCCGAAAGATGATTTCACGCAACAGATCACCGGCTAAAAAGAGTCGGACCAAACCAAAGAGTGGAAAAAAAAAAAAGGAAAGATGAGAGGTCGTCCATGGAAAAAGCATCTTCCCAAGCAAGCGTCAACGTCGTCCTCAAAGTTCGAGAGAGGCCAAGCAGCTGAAAGAGAATGGCCTCAACAAGAGTGGCCCGACCACTCGCGGCATTTTGAAACTAACAATTTTTCTTTGATTTAAAGCAGGAAAAAAGAGTCCGATGGCAGAAAAGCATACCGTCCAGAAGATTATCACACTGGGGCAGAAAATTTTCTCCTGTTGCGAAAATTTTCTGGAAAGCAAGACTCAGAGGATAAGTGTAGAAAGCAACACAAGACGGGGTGATCTTTGAGCCGGGTATCATCCCCAGCAGTTATTGGAAAAAGAAAAAAATGGCTTCGAGATTCCCCCAGCAGTATTACATCCTATAATTTGATCAAGGAAACAAAAGCGTGAGTCCTAGAAGAGGTAGGGGACGAAGGAAGAGAATGAGGGGTGAAGGAAACAAAGAATACTTCCTCAGCAGCATCACCCCCCAGCAGGCGAGTAAACAGTTCCAAAAATATCCCCAGCAGCCAGAAGAAAAGTAATACGACCGGGGAAAGAAATTCCAAGACAGGATAATCCAGAAGAGAAGGTGATCCGAGAGGTAACGCAGGAACAAGGATAGGGCACCAGAGGCAAAGGAAGGTAATCAAGATAGGATGAAAATCAGTGAAGTAGTAGTTGAAGTCAGGGAGCCCGCCTGGAGAATGGAGTGGCGATTTATTTTGAAGTTATAGCTGAAGTCGGGAGCCCGCCTGGAGAATGGAGTGGCGATTTATTTTGAAGTTATAGTCGAAGTCAGGGAGCCCGCCTGGAGAATGGAGTGGCGATTTATTTTGAAGGTATAGTTGAAGTCAGGGAGCCCGCCCGGAGAATGGAGTGGCGATTTATTTTGAAGTTGTAGTTGAAGTCGGGGAGCCCGTCTGGAGAATGGAGTGGCGATTTAATTTTGAAGTAATAGGCGAAGTCAGGGAGCCCGCCCGGAGAATGGAGTGGCGATTTAATTTTGAAGTAGTAGTTGAAGTCGGGAAGCCCGCCTGGGAAGAATGGAGTGGCGATTTATTTTGAAGTTATAGCTGAAGTCGGGGAGCCCGCCCGGAGAATGGAGTGGCGATTTAATTTTGAAGTAGTAGTTGAAGTCGGGAGCCCGCCCGGAGAATGGAGTGGCGATTTAATTTTGAAGTAGTAGTTGAAGTCGGGAAGCCCGCCCGGAGAATGGAGTGGCGATTTAATGTTGAAGTTGTAGTTGAAGTCAGGGAGCCCGACTGGAGAATGGAGTGGCGATTTAATTTTGAAGTTGCAATTGAAGTCAGGGAGCCCGCCTGGAGAACGGAGTGGCGATTATATTTTGAAGTTATAGCTGAAGTCAGGGAGCCCGCCGGAGAATGGAGTGGCGATTTAATTTTGAAGTAGTAGTTGAAGTCGGGGAGCCCGCCCGGAGAATGGAGTGGCGATTTAATTTTGAAGTAGTAGTTGAAGTCGGGAAGCCGCTCTGGAGAATGGAGTGGCGATTTAATGTTGAAGTTGTCAGTTGAAGTCGAGGAGCCCGCCTGGAGAATGGAGTGGCGATTTAATTTTGAAGTTGCAATTGAAGTCGGGAGCCCGCCTGGAGAACGGAGTGGCGATTATATTTTGAAGTTATAGCTGAAGTCAGGGAGCCCACCTGGAGAATGGAGTGGCGATTTATTTTGAAGTTATAGCTGAAGTCGGGGAGCCCGCCTGGAGAATGGAGTGGCGATTTAATTTTGAAGTAGTAGTTGAAGTCGGGGAGCCCGCCTGGAGAATGGAGTGGCGATTTAATTTTGAAGTTATAGTTGAAGTCAGGGAGCCCGCCTGGAGAATGGAGTGGCGATTTAATTTTGAAGTAGTAGTTGAAGTCAGGAAGCCCGCCTGGAGAATGGAGTGGCGATTTAATTTTGAAGTAGTAGTTGAAGTCGGGAAGCCCGCCTGGAGAATGGAGTGGCGATTTAATTTTGAAGTAGTAGTTGAAGTCAGGGAGCCCGCCTGGAGAATGGAGTGGCGATTTAATTTTGAAGTTGCAATTGAAGTCAGGGAGCCCGCCTGGAGAACGGAGTGGCGATTATATTTTGAAGTTATAGCTGAAGTCAGGGAGCCCGCCTGGAGAATGGAGTGGCGATTTATTTTGAAGTTATAGCTGAAGTCAGGGAGCCCGCCTGGAGAATGGAGTGGCGATTTAATTTTGAAGTAGTAGTTGAAGTCAGGGAGCCCGCCTGGAGAATGGAGTGGCGATTTAATTTTGAAGTTGCAATTGAAGTCAGGGAGCCCGCCTGGAGAACGGAGTGGCGATTATATTTTGAAGTTATAGCTGAAGTCAGGGAGCCCGCCTGGAGAATGGAGTGGCGATTTATTTTGAAGTTATAGCTGAAGTCAGGGAGCCCGCCTGGAGAATGGAGTGGCGATTTAATTTTGAAGTAGTAGTTGAAGTCAGGGAGCCCGCCTGGAGAATGGAGTGGCGATTTAATTTTGAAGTAGTAGTTGAAGTCAGGAAGCCCGCCTGGAGAATGGAGTGGCGATTTAATGTTGAAGTTGTAGTTGAAGTCAGGGAGCCCGCCTGGAGAATGGAGTGGCGATTTAATTTTGAAGTAGTAGTTGAAGTCAGGGAGCCCGCCTGGAGAATGGAGTGGCGATTTAATTTTGAAGTAGTAGTTGAAGTCAGGAAGCCCGCCTGGAGAATGGAGTGGCGATTTAATGTTGAAGTTGTAGTTGAAGTCAGGGAGCCCGCCTGGAGAATGGAGTGGCGATTTAATTTTGAAGTTGTAATTGAAGTCGGGGAGCCCGCCTGGAGAATGGAGTGGCGATTTAATTTTGAAGTTGTAGTTGAAGTCAGGAAGCCCGCCTGGAGAATGGAGTGGCGATTTGATTTTGAAGTTGTAGTTGAAGTCAGGAAGCCCGCCTGGAGAATGGAGTGGCGATTTAATTTTGAAGTTGTAGTTGAAGTCAGGGAGCCCGCCTGGAGAATGGAGTGGCGATCTGTTTTAGTTTGTTAGAGGAAAGCGGTAGAATGTAACAGAAATCTTCGGCATGAATCCAAGTTCGTAAGAAGAGAAGAAGCATCAGAAGGAACGCCAAGTCAGACGGGATGGCAAGGAGCGCGACAAGATCAAGTTAAAAAGGGATAGATAAGAACTTGTAGTACTGTAACTTAGTCTAGCTTCTTGTTTTTCGTTGCCTAATGCGATGTAACAAGGAAATCAGTTAAGCAGTGGTAACAGCAGTAACAGCGGCAACAGCAGTAACAGCGAGATCGCAACAGGCATGGTAGTCTCAGCTACCAGAACTTCCCGAACTACATTGACCTGATTCCCTTTTAGCCGGGGATATGTAGGAGACCTTTGAAGCAAGGTTCGGTCAAAACTTTTCCAAAATGCTTCATACGGAGTGTTCGGATGGGCAAAAATCGCTTATATCCGCTCATTTATCTTTGCACGAAAACTCTGCGTGTTTACGCGCAAAGAGGGGCAGCTGTGAGCACGTGATTTTTGCCTTACTCGAGAAGTACTCCCAGAAAATTCAAAAAAAAAATAGTTTCGTGTTGGGCATGCTTTGTGTGATTTTGTGTTATTTTTATCTTTTGTGTGCACGTTTATTTATTTAAATTAAAAATACAAAAAATATATGCTAGGCTTTACATTTTCAGTGTTTGATATCGAAGTCATGTGATTTACATTTTTGGGTGATATGTAATCGTGTGCGTTAATTGTAGTAAAAACAGCGGTGTTATAGGTTGGTATATATACATATGTGTGTATATACATATATATGTATGTATATATACATATATATATATATATACATACACATATGTACATAATACATCATGAAGATCCGAGCTGGGCCAAATTTAGTCTAAAAGCCAGGCCCAAATGAATTGCTTCTGATCCGGCCCAAATATCCGTCCAGCTTCAGCCTATGTAACGTTTGATCTGGACCGTTGGATTTTATTATCCAACGGCCCAGATTAATCCGTTAATTCCAAAATTCATCCAGCCTAGGACTTAACCAAACGGCACCGTTTGGTTTAAGTGAGAGGATCCTGATCGTTGATCAAGTTTGATCCAACGATCAGGATTTAACTACTCAAAACATATATAAACTCCTTTCCATACCCCGCCCCCCCAAGCCAGACCCCCCCTCTCCCTTCTTCTCCCTCAGGAGCTCTCAAATTCCCGGCGTAACGCCGCCGTGCGCCGCCTGCCGGAAATCGCCTCACGGCGGTTCCGGTAGGCCAATCGCCACCAAACCAATGCCAAACCCTTCCCCTCACCTCCCCCATCACGATCCCAGCTTCCATTAACCTCGAATCTTGCCGGAGCTCCTCGAATCTTCATTTGAAGATTCGAGTCAAACTCGAACCTATGCCAAATTACCCCAAATTCACACCACGGTCTCCCCACACCTCCCTCGTACCCCCGCCGGCATTGGTTTGCTTCGAATCTAACCGAAATACAAAAGCCCCAAATCCCACCCGCAAGAACCCTAAAATTGAAAATGACGAATTAGGCCAAATTAACTGGAATTTCGGGGTCTAATGGACTTTATTCGATGTGTTCTCGTATGAGAACACTTCGATTAAGGTCTATTCGACCTCAAAGCAGACGAGCCAAGTTCGAATCTGGGTCATTTTTTGATTTCTGAGGTATTCGTTTCCCTTCTTCCATTCCATATACTTAATTCTTGTATCTTTGCATGTTTTACTCAGTTTGTTTATTTTTGCGAAGTTTTCGGAATTTTCTGTCCATCTCAACAGACCTTTTTATTTGGTCGGTTCATGTTATTGTTGTTGATTCAATTCGTTATTATGGTTATGATTACATTCTGTGTTTAATTTAGTTAAGGTCGTCGAATAGTGAATTCGATTTATTGGTCCCTGAATTTGCCCTGTATGCGATTCATTAGAGTAGGGGTTGGTTACTGTTTGATTCAGAATAAAGGGATAATTGGTTGTAGTCAATAGGATAATTGTTTAATCACACACCCATACAAAGGGTTAGTGGAACTGAGCACAGCAGGGCATCCCACTGAGGCTCACTGCCACCAGCATTGTTTAATGCTGAGTCCATACTTTGGACAGTAGGTAGTGGGGAATGCAGGGATTTTGATGGGTCTGGCAGAGTTGGGAGTGGGCAGGGTGATGGTAACCTTAGGGGCAGGTGTTCTGGAGGGACTTTTAGCTATAAATACAGCATCAAACTGCACCTATAAGGGAGACATTGAGAGATTTTGAGAGCATCTGGGAGAGCAAAAAACAGTATCTGGGAGAGCAAAAACAGTACCTGGAGAGCAAATATTCATAGATACATATAGACACTTGAGAGGATACCTGAGAGTAACTAGAGCACTTGAAGAAAAATAGATACAAGGATTGAGCTATTAGGCTTTCGTGTGTTGTGGTTGTGTATTGCTGTTGGTGGCAATTTGTTCATTTGGTGGTTGTTGGTCGTTTGTGTTGCTGCTTTTGGTCTTTTGATTGCTGCCTGGCTGTGTGTTGTTACTACTTGGTTCAAAATATTGCTGTTAGTCCTTATTGTTGTTGCTGTGGTGTTCAATTGAGGCTGTTGGTCAGCAGTGTTGTTGCCTTGGTCGTTTGGTTGCTGCTTGGCTTGGTTGTTGCTGTTGCTTCATTATTTGGTTGCTGGCTGGTCTATAGTTGCTGCCTGGGTTGATTATTGTTGCTGGTTTTGAGTGTATGCTGTTGTGTTGATGTTCATTTGCTACTGTTGGATGTTTTTGTTGCTGTTTGGTCAGTAGTGTTGTCACTCTTGGTCGTTTTGTATTGCTGGCTGGTTGTTTGATACTGTTGGGTTGATTTGGTGTTGTTGGTTCATTATTTTGCTGGCTGTTGGTCTATTTGGTTGCTGGTCTATTGGTTATTGGTTTACTGTTGCTGTTACTGCTCCTGCTACTGTTACTGCATTGCCATTGCTCACTCTTCCTTGTTCTTCCGCATTCCAGGTACACACCTCTGTTATTGTAGTTCCTTGGTTCGAAAGAATGAAGTTTGAAGCTTATGCATAAAGTCTATTGAAACATGTAGTCGCCTAAAGTTCTTATGTTTAAGTACATTCTGTTATTCTCCAATTAAGCTTGTACTGTTAGTTTTGGTTATGGAAAAGTGTAGCTAGGCCAAAAATACATTGTCGTTAGATAAGCATGTAAACCTGAATTAGTCTTCGTATCTCTATTCAATCTTCCCTACTCGTGTGTGTAATCTCCAAACCTGTTAAATGATAGACCTTATGTTACAAGCAAGATTAGATAGGGAGTTGTTACTCAACGGAATGACATAATTAGATTAAAAAGAGTCGGGGTGCATTTCATGTGACCCGACCCCAATTTCGGGCAAGAGTAAATAAAGCATGACATGAACCACAGGCGCATTTCATGCGATGTGGTTCGTAGCAAGTTTTAAGTAATTTGGAGTCAACTCTTAAGTAAGATACAGTGAGATGTAGTTCGCTTTAGATTTGAATCAAAGGTACGCCTCGCCCAATAGCTACACTAATCACATAACCGTCATAAATGTATATATAAATACTTAGGTTTCGAGATGCGTCGTTTTCTTAACGAATATCACGCCTTTCTCAACAGTGTAAATAAGTAGTCGATCCGGGCACATATTTTAGTTTTTACCTTTTTTAATACGGGTGTGCATTTCATGTGACCCAAATCCAAACCCCGAAATGTTGAATAAGAATATGTTGAGGATCCGGGTGCATTTCATGTGACGTGATTCGAAGGCATATTTTTAAGCAACTTTTTTCTTTCGTAAATCACAACCAATAAAAGTGGTAAAAGGGGTATTAACTTGCACTAAGTACATAATTGTAAAAAGCAGATAGATAAGCCAAACACGACAGTTGAGCGACCGTGCTAGAACCACGGAATTCGGGAATGCCTAATACCTTCTCCGGGTTAATAGAATTCCTTATCCGGATTTCTGGTTCGCGGACTGTTAAATAGAGTCATTCTTTTCCTCGATTCGGGATTTAACCGGTGACTTGGGACACCATAAAATCTCCCAAGTGGCGACTCTGAAATAATTAAAATAAATCCCATCTCGATTGTCCTTTAATTGGAAAAACTCTTTGCATCCTCGCGGGTGCGTAAAAAAGAGGTGTGACAGATGTGATGTTGAAATTCAGACTGGTTGTCTTACTATTATGTAATTCTACACTGTTACGCTATGGGCTATGCCAGAAATACCACGGGTTCAGAGGTGAGGAGCATCGAATTATGTTCTAGCAGAGTGGTTTGTATTCCAAAGACCAACGGATGGCTGTGGAGGACTTGTTTTCTTAATTGGGCCTTCGTGATGGATGTTAGTGCAAAGGTTTCTACCATTGATTCAGTTTCGAAGTTAAGGGACTTTTGGATGTATTTCTGGTGGCTGGACATTTTGCCAGACGAGGTTGTGGATTTCGGTATTGATTTGGTGTCGGGCACCGTATCGTATGGCTTCGGTAGGAGCTATAGTAGTGGATGGAGCAGCTTCATGCTTCCTTGATGATGAGTTCGTCGGCAGGTCAATATGGATGCGTGTTCTAGCTTGAGTCGGCATAGTTGACTCCAAAATTTTATTGTTGAGGGATAGGTTGATTCGATCGTTAGTAAGCCTGTTAGTGATCTGGGGAGATCTATGAGATTCTATTGTGCTGCAAGACGTTATGATTTGCTGGTTATGGGCACATGTGGTACGGTTCTATTGGAAATTCATAGTGGAAGTAGAGCGGAAAGAGAAATTGGGTGTTGCTTGGTGGTATGTTCTATCAGGCTTGCATGGCATAAGTGATTTGTTTCACCATGGGTGTAATGATTTGCTTGGGTTCTAGACATCAAATTGTGCTTGCCTGTGGATTTTGAGCGTAGTGAGTTGAGGTGTTTCACGTGTAACAGTGTTTGGATATGATCGCGCATTGTAGCGAGGCCACGTGGAGATATGACCTTTCGGGGTAGATTCAGGTGTTCTATTTCTATGATGTGAGAAGGGGTCTCAGCCTTTTATTGTGATGGTACTAATGAGCTTGAGCTATAGCTCTTTCATTTGACTTATTTTCCATGATTTGAGTATGTTCAAATTGTTCTTATTGGTGTGCGTATTATGTAAGTTGTGACTTAGGCCTGTATTGAGGTGTCATATCATCAGATTGGTGTGTTAGATTCGAGGTAATCGTTGTGGTCACTAATGAATACGAACAAAGTTGGTTTCAGCTTGTTGTAAGGATAATAACTCGGAATCTGTTGATGTATTAATCAAAAGGGAAGTGGCTTCATGAATGGTTGATCTGAGAAATGGTTATGGTTATTGCGTTTTTCATTTAGCGTTGGCAGTATATGAAAATGTTGGAATAAGACCTTAGTGGATAAGAGTTTTTCTACCGGTATTCGGGTGTTGTGAGCTAACTGTTGTGAATGGAAGTTATCGTTTCGAGTATTTCGGTCATGTAGTATATCATATGATTGCACCAGAGGTTGCAAGTATGGGTTATTACAGCTGGTTTGGGCTTATTCTAAGTGTAGATGCGAGGTTCTTATCTTGTGTGTGATTTCAAAATGTGTAATGTGGTTCTATGATTTATGGATTAGATGGATTGTGAAATTTCAGCTATGTTGTTTTATCAGACCTATACAATATAGGGTGACGTGGGATCACCCTCGGGCATATGCTTGGTAAGGTCATCCAGCTATTGGTTGGCTTCTAGGACAACTCTAGGTACGCTCGAGGACGAGCGTTTGTTTAAGTTAGGGAGGACGTGACGACCTGAACCGTCGTATAATGATTTACCTCTCTATTTCCCCCATTTTATGATTCTTCATATTTCATTATCATTATTTGGTGTTTTAGAGTTGATTTGGATTGGTTTTGTTTGGATATGAGACACTTAGTCCGTTTAAGGAAAGTTTGGTTTGGAAAAGTCAACTGGAGGTTGGCTTATGAGTTATAAGGCTCGGATGCAATTTCAGGTCATTCGCTTAGCTTCAGGGGTTGGTTTATGACTTAGGAGTGCGATCAAAATTGATTTTGGAGGTCCAGTGTGGAATTTGGCTTGAATTGGCAAAACTAGTATTAACGATTTCCGATTGATATGTGATATTTTGATCCGAGGGTCGTAATGGAATTCCAAGAGTTGGTGTAGCTTTTTTATTTGATTTGAGGTGTGTGTGCAAAATTTTGGGTCATTCGGAGGTGATTTGGTTGGGTTTCTGATCAAAATCACATTTCGGAAGTTTTAAAAGAACTTAGTCTTGAATTCAATGTAATTTGGTGATTTTGGCATTTATTGAGGTGTTTTGATTATTAGATAAAATTTGAATAATGTTGTAAGAGGTGTTGGCACTTTTAGTTGAGGTCTCGAGGGCCTAGGGATGATTTTGGATGGCTATAAGGATGAATTTTGGACTTGTGAGATTTTGGTATTGCTGGCATCTGGTATTTTCGCATCTGCGGAAAAGGGGCCGCAGATGTGAAGAAGGGGTCGCAGGTGCGGACTTGACCAATTGGAGGAATTTCGCAGAAGAGGACGTATTCCCGCAGATATGGTGTCCACAGGAGC
This sequence comes from Nicotiana noctiflora, assembly GCA_032618575.1. Classification (NCBI taxonomy): domain Eukaryota; kingdom Viridiplantae; phylum Streptophyta; class Magnoliopsida; order Solanales; family Solanaceae; genus Nicotiana; species Nicotiana noctiflora. Next base: position 35,260 of record JASVEL010004538.1, read on the forward strand.
GGAAATTGACCGCAGAAGCGGTCCTGAGGAATTTTGAAGAATCCGCAGAAGCGGAGGAATTGCTGCATAAGTGGTAACCGCATATGCGGTATCTAGGTCGCAGAAGCAGAAAAGGCCTGGGCGGAAGGGTTTAAAATAACATTTCATCCGCGAGCTTGGGATATTTTCCACTATTTTTGAACAACCTTAAAAGCAATTGGACGGGAATTGAAGGTGATTTCGACTGGATTGATTGAAGGTGAGTTATATGACCTTAAAACGCGATTATTACGTGAAATTTACCTTGAAATTTATGGAAGTTAAGCCTAAAAATTGAAGAACTAGGGCTTGAGTTTTGAGATTTTAAATTGAAGATTTGAGGGGTCATTTGAACTCCGATTTTGATATTCTTGATATGTATAGACTCATGGCGAGATAAGGAACCCATTGATGTAAAAAATTTTGAGATTTGAGAAGTGGGCCCGGGGCTCGAATTTTGCAAATTTCGAGATTCTTGCTATTTTTCGATTATTTTCAATTGGGTATTATCCCATTGGCATATTATGATGTATTCGCTCTGATTTTGGATAGATTCGATGCGCATGGAGGCCCATTTGAATGGAAAAGGCATTGCGAGCTAGAGATTTTGCCGGTTCGAGGTCCCCGGATTGCACACCGTAGTGCTATATTGAGGTGACTTACACGCTGGATAGCGAGCGTGGGTTAGAGCATCGTTGAGGATTGTGACTTGGTCCGTCCCGATTGATCCTTTTACTACGTATTTGACTAAAACTTATTTAATGTTATCATGATTTGGGTTGATTGCCATAGTTGGGCTTCGTGCCAATTATTTGAACGCTTCAGGGGATTTTATCACTGTTTCCTTACTATTTGACATACTACTTGAACTCAGTCCTGTTGATTATACTATTTTACAAAATTTTGAGACGTAAATGATATTTCCACTGTTGTTTGGGCTGAGTACTACTATTTTATTGATGTCTGTGAGCACTTGATTTTTTCCACGCTTAATTTACTCCTATAAATTCATTAGAATTAGAATTTTTCTTTTATTATTTGAATTTTTGGAATTAATTGCATGATTTGATGTTTTGTTTGCATTTTTGTGTGCATTTTTAGTTGCTATAATTCATAAAAAGTCTAAAAATAGTATATTTGCATTTAGAATTCAATTTTATACTTTTTATCAATTAATATTACTAAAATAAGAGAAAAATAACAAAAAATAGTCCTTTTACCATTTTAATTCTACATTTTACATTTTTAGTTTAATTTACTTTTAAATTAGGAATTAGATAGTTTTGGAGATTAATTAGTACAATTTTAGAATCGATTTGGGTCATTAGTTTTGATCTTACATATTAGTAAAATCAAAAAAATAAAATAATAATAATAATAATAAATAATAAGTAAAATATACAAATAACTAAAAGAAGGAAGAAACAAAAGAAATTAAATACAAAGGAAAAGAAGTTGGGTTGTCACAATGCAATGAAATTGAGCCCAACACTTTTGAAACCCAACAAAACCTGGCCAAGCCCAAACCTTCCGCGCCTGGTTCAATTCCTTACTCCCCAAAACGACCCCGTTTAGGCTAGGTTCAATCTAGGCCACCCATCACCCCTAATCCAATGGTTTATATTATTCCCCCACATTAGATATAACTGTCCGAAAAATAGTCTAACCCTAAAGACATTCATCTTCTTCTTCGTATCTCTGTAATACCACTGTCTCCGTCATGAGCCGCCGGTCGAAAATCGTCTCTACCGGCAGCGTTCACCCAATGGACCCCAAATTTTCACCACAACCTCTTTTCTTCTTCCCCTTTCCGAATCTGAACCTGTCACGACCCGGATTTTTCCCCCAATATCGGGATCGTGATGGCGCCTACTCGTGGTAGCTAGGCAAGCCACCGTATTCATACTATCTTGTTTTTAACACAATGAAATTAAATAAATGGGGAATACTTTATTAAAATAGAAATAACAAATTTCAAGATGAAAATCATACTGAAATCCTCTACCCAAGACGTGGAGTCACCAACTCACGAACTACTATGGAATACTACATATAAAAGTCTAAAGGAAATATAACATAATTCTGTTTGTCTCATAACAAAGAGACTACAGCTAATGACATAAATAAAGAGAGAGACGCCGGGCCTGCGGACGTCTACAAGCTACCTCGGTCTCAAATATGATCAACTCCCACGCAATCGATTTACTGCTGCTCTTGCTCCTGATCGTAACCTGGACCTGTGCAAAAACGCACAGAAGTGTAGTATCAGCACAACCGACCCCATGTGCTGGTAAGTGCCTGGCCTATCCCGGCGAAGTAGTGACAAGCCTAGGACCAGACACCCAGATAAACTTGTGCAAATCAATATATATGTATACCACAGAATAACAAGAAATAACCAGGTAATAACGCAATAAAGAATATCTCAAAGAATTCAACAATTAACAACAGTTAATAAATTCACAAGGAAAAACAAAGTATAATGTAAACACAAGTAATATCAATCCAAGAAATAGCAAGCAGTTGCACGGCATCACCCGTCGTGCTTTTACTCTCATCCTCACCAAATAAGCAAATAAAGTATACGGCATCACCCTTCGTGATTTTACTCTCATCCTCACCAAATAAGCAATTAAAGTACACGGCATCACCCTTCGTGCTTTTACTCTCATCCTCACATCCATAGTACGGCCTGATCCTTCGTACATGGTTCAATAACAGGGCACGGCATGATCCTTCGTGCAAAATCAATAAATAAACATGGCACGACATTAACCTTCGTGCATAAATAAATAAACATGGCACGGCATCACCCTTCGTGCATTATCACTCTTCCTCACCCAAATAACAATCACGGTTAAGGGCAAAGAAAGAAACAGTAATTCATAAACCGTCCCATCAAGGGCAATCAATAATTATCTTCACAACAAGTCCCAACAAGGGAGAACAATAACAATTCATCTGTAATATATCTCAAAATAATCATTTTTCAACGACTCACGGTCATACTAGACGCCAGTGTATGGATGCTCGTCACCACAGCCCATACACCGCACTCGATCACATAACACATAGCACATAATCCTATTCCCTCAAGCTAGGATAGAACAAACACTTACCTCGAATGCTTATGAACAATTCAATCCGTGGAAATGTCTTTTTCTTTCAAATTTGGCTCCAATCCAATCGTATCTATACACAATTGATTTAATATCATCAATACTACTCAACAAACTAATTCTTAAGACCAAATACAACTTTTACAACATTCTGCCTGAATAGTAAATTTCAACCCCGGGCCCACATGGTCGGAATTCGGGGTTAGGACCAAAATCCGGTTACCCATCCCCCCACGAGTTCATGTATATAATTTGTTTCAAAATCGGACCTCAATTCGAGGTCCAATTCCCCAATTTATGAAAAACCCTATTTTCTAACAAAAACAAGAATTCTACCATGAAAATCTTTGATTTCTTATGAAAAACATGTTTAATGATGTTAGGAATTGAAAGAATTAAGTAAAAAGTGACTTACAATCGTTTTGATGAAGAAGAAATCCGTGAAGAATCGCAAATGGGTGTTTTTGTTTTGTAAAAAGTGAAGAAATGACTGAAATTCGTGTTTTACAGGTCTCTGTGTTCGTATTTGCGAACATGGGTTCGCAATTGCGAACCCCGACCAATTTCTGGAGTTTGAAAAATAAGCTAAGGCTGGGAAGTTCGCATTTGCGAACATTTGTTCGCATTTGCGAACACTGGTAGACAAAGGGACTGTTCGCAATTGCGAACTAAGTTCGCATTTGCGAACATAGGTTGTTTAAGGCAGTGTTCGCATTTGCGAACCAAGGCAGTATAGGGAATGTTCGCATTTGCGAACTTTTGTTCGCATTTGCGAACATAGGCAGGCACTGGGGACCTTCACAAATGTGAACAATTGTTCGCATTTGCGAACCGCATTTGCGATCAGGGTTCGCATTTGCGAGCCCTGCCTTGTACTTGCCCCTTCGCAATTGCGAGAAATACTTCGCAATTGCGAAGCCAACAGCTGGATGAAAAACCAGTAGTGCAAAAATTCAGAATTTCATCCAACGGCCTATCAAATCATTACCCGAGCCCCCCGGGCTCCAAACCAAACATGTACATAACCTCAAAAACACATTATGAACTTGTTCGTGCGATCACATCGCCAATGTCACTTCGTTTTAATCAAATCAAGCCTCAAACTCATGATTTTCATACTATTGGTTTTCAAAACTTCCTAACTTGGAACGCAAGGTCCAAAACATCTCAAACGACATCCGAATGTCACCAAACTTTACAGAAATCACATATATAATATTTAAAACTTGTACCGGGCGTCGGAACCAAAATACGAGCCCGATACCAAGGTCAATTAATTCATTTTCCTTTAACAATTACATCAAAAACAATTTCACATAAAAATTCATAACTTGGGCTCTAAGCCTCAGAATTAGACTCCGGACGCATGTCCAAGTCCCATATTTTCCTACGGACCTCTCGGGACCATCCAATCTCGGGTCCGGATCCGTTTACCAAAAACCGAAGTCAACCATATCAATATTAATATCATTTTTATCCAAATTTCTCATAGAATTCATATTTTCTACCACAAAATCTTTCCGGCTACATGCTCGGATTGTGCACATAAATCGAGGCAACATAGAATGAGGTTTTCAAGGCCTCAGAAGCTCGAAATGATTGATTAAATAAGTGATGACCCTTTGGGTCGTCACAATCTCCACCTCTAAAACAAACGTTCGTCCTCGAACGGACAAAAGAAAGAAATACCTGAGTCAAGAAACAAGTGTGGGTAGCGGCTCCGCATATCGGACTCGGACTCCCAGGTCGATGCCTCAGGAGGCTGACCTCTCCACTGAACACGCACAGAAGGATAACTCTTCGACCTCAACCGTCGAACCTGCCGGTCTAGAATAGCCACCGGCTCCTCCTCGTAAGATAGATCATTGTCCAATTGGACAGTACTGAAGTCTAACACATGTGTGGGATCGTCGTGGTATCTCCGAAGCATAGATACATGAAAAACTCGATGCACGGCTGATAAGCTAGGCGGCAAAGCTAATCTGTAAGCCACTCCTCCCACTCTGTCTAAAATCTCAAATGGACCAATATACCTAGGGCTGAGCTTGCCCTTCTTTCCGAACCTCATCACGCCCTTCATAGGCGACACTCGGAGCAATACTCGTTCACCAACCATGAAATCTACATCTCGAACCTTACGATCCGCATAAGTCTTTTGCCTAGACTGAGCTGAACGCAATCTCTCCTGAATAGTCTTGACCTTATCTAAGGCCTCCCGAACTAAGTCTGTACCCAACAACCGAGCCTCTCCCGGTTCAAACCATCCAACTGGTGATCGACATCGCCTACCATACAACGCCTCATACGGAGCCATCTGGATGCTAGATTGGTAACTGTTATTGTAGGCGAACTCTGCTAATGGTAGAAACTAGTCCCACGAGCCTCCGAAATCAATAACACAGGCTCGAAGCATGTCCTCAAGAATCTGAATAGTCCTCTCGGACTGGCCATCCGTCTGAGGATGAAATGCTGTACTCAATCGAACCTGGGTGCCTAACTCTCGCTGGACCGCTCTCCAGAACCGCGAGGTAAACTGCGTACCCCGATCAGAGATAATAGATACTGGCACTCCATGGAGACGAACAATCTCCGTAATTTAAACCTCCGCTAACCTCTCCGACGAGTAGGAGACAGATACTGGAATAAAGTTTGCTGATTTGGTCAGCCTATCAACAATGACCCAAATAGCATCAAATTTCCTCCGAGTCAAAGGAAGTCCAGTAACGAAGTCCATAGTGATCCGCTCCCATTTCCACTCGGGAATTTCAATCTTCTGGAATACACCACCAGGTCTCTGGTGCTCATATTTCACCTGCTGACAATTTAGACACCGAGCGACATACGGAACGATATCTTTCTTCATTCTGCGCCACCAATAGTGTTGCCGTAAGTCCTGGTACATCTTCGCGGCGCCCGGGTGAATAGAATACCGCGAACTGTGGGCCTCTGCTAAGATCAACTCTCGAATTCCTTCGACATTGGGCACACAAACTCGACCCTGCAATTTCAATACCCCATCATCATCTAGATTTACCTGAGTGGCACCTCCCCGCTGTATTGTATCTCTCAACTCACGCAAATGAGGATCATCAAATTGCCTCTCACGGATACGCTCTAATAAAGAAGAACGAGCGACCGTGCAGGCTAACACTCTGCTAGGCTCAGAAATGTCTAATCTCACGAACCGGTTGGCTAAGGCCTGGACATCTAGAGCTAATGGTCTCTGATTGACCGGAATATATGCAAGACTACCCATGCTGGCATACTTTCTACTCAATGCATCGACCACCACATTGGCCTTACCTGGGTGATATAATATAGTAACATCATAATCTTTAAGCAACTCTAACCATCTCCGTTGTCGTAGATTCAACTCCTTCTGTTTGAACAAGTACTGTAGGCTTTTGTGATCAGTGTACACCTCACATGTCACACCATATAGATAATGCCTCCAGATCTTTAAGGCATGAACCACTGCTGCTAATTCAAGATCATGAACTGGATAATTCTTCTCATGTATCTTTAACTGCCTCGAAGCATAAGCAATAACCTTACCATCCTGCATCAATACCGCTCCAAGCCCTGTACGAGAGGCGTCACAATAAACTGTATAAGGCCCTGTACCCGTAGGTAGTATCAACACCGGTGCGGTGGTCAAGGCTGTCTTGAGCTTCTGAAAGCTCGCCTCACACTCCTCTGACCACTGAAACTGGACACCCTTCTGGGTCAACCCGGTCATCGGGGCTGCAATAGAAGAAAACCCCTCTACAAATCGACGGTAGTAACCTGCTAATCCCAAGAAACTCCGGATCTCAGTCACTGAAGCTGGTCGAGGCCAATTCTGGACTGCCTCAATCTTCTTTGGGTCTACCTGAATACCTTCCACCGATACAATGTGACCCGGAAATGCTACCGAACTCAGCCAGAACTCACATTTAGAAAATTTGGCATATAGCTGGTTATCTTTTAGAGTCTGAAGAACCACTCTGAGGTGCTGCTCATGCTCTTCCTGGCTGCGGGAGTATACCAGGATGTCATCTATGAAGACTTTCACGAACAGATCTAAGTAAGGCCTGAATACCCGATTCATCAACTCCATGAATGCTGCTGGGGCATTGGTCAACCCGAAGGACATGACCAAGAACTCGTAATGCCCATATCTAGAGCGAAAGGCTGTCTTAGGAATGTCAGCCGCCCTGATCTTCAGCTGATGGTAGCCTGACCTCAAGTCTATCTTAGAGAACACCCTCGCTCCCTGGAGTTGGTCAAACAAATCATCAATCCTCGGCAGTGGATATTTATTTTTGATAGTCACCTTGTTTAACTGCCGGTAATCAATACACATCCGCATCGAGCCATCCTTCTTGTTTACAAATAATACAGGTGCTCCCCAGGGGGAAACACTGGGCCTGATAAAACCCTTCTCAAGAAGGTCCTGCAACTGATCTTTCAACTCTTTTAACTCCAGCGGGGCCATACGATAGGGTGGAATAGAGATGGGCTGAGTGCCCGGTGCCAGATCAATACAGAAATCAATATCCCTGTCGGGTGGCATGCCCGGCAGGTCCGAAGGAAAAACCTCCGGAAACTCCCGTGCAATAGGGACCGACTCAATGGAAGGAACCTCTGCGCTGGAATCACGAACATAAGCCAGATAAGCTAGACACCCCTTCTCCACCATGCGTCGAGCCTTAACATAAGAAATAACAGTGCGAACGGAGTGGCTTGAGGTACCCTTCCACTCTAATCGGGGTGATTCGGCAAGGCTAAGGTGACAGTCTTAGCATGACAATCAAGAATAGCATGGTATGGGGACAACCAGTCCATCCCCAATATGACATCAAAATCTACCATATCCAAAAGCAACAGATCAACACGGGTCTCAAGACCCCCAAATATAACTACGCACGAACGATGCACCCGATCGACTACAATGGAGTCACCCACTGGTGTAGCTACATAAACTGGAATATCCAGAGCATAGCTGGGCACGGCCAAATACGGTGCGAAGTAGGAAGACACATAGGAATATGTAGATCCGGGGTCAAATAATACTGAAGCACCTCTGCCACACACAAGAATAGTACCTGTAATCACGACATCTGATGCCTCTGCCTCCGGCCTGGCTGGTAAAGCATAGAATCGGGGATCTGCACCTCCCCTCTGAGCTGCGTCTCTAGGACGACCATCAACTGGCTGACCTCTACCTCTGCCTGGACGGTCTCCACCTCTACGGTCTCGACCTCCACCTCTATAATCTCTACCCCCACCTCTGGCTGGCTGGGCAGGCTGAGGGTCAGCTGGGGCCTGAATCATAGGACGAGGACCTCGCTGCTGAGAGTTGCCCGCTGCTAAAGGGCAATACCTGATAAAATGACCTAGGTCACCACAACCGTAGCAACTCTTAAACTGATAGGGCTGTTGGCCCTGATGACCTGATGGCCTCCACGAACACTCTGAAGAGGCTGAGCATTAATAGGAGGCTGGTCCGAATAATGCCCCCGAAAACCACGATCACCTGGTCCACCCTGTGAAGCCTGAAGGGCGGAATGAAAAGGCCTGGAGGACTGGCCTCTATCAAAGGATTCTCTGCTACCAGAGGAAGAAGCACCAAACCTACCCGAATGACGAGGCCTCTTATCCGAAGAATAACCGCCTCCTCTAGCGAGAGCCATCTCAACTCTGCGTGCTGCATTGGCTGCCTTCTGAAATGATATGTCACTCCCCACGCCCATAGCCATCTGGAGTCTAATCGGCTGATTAAGCCCATCTATAAATCTGCGGACCCTCTCCCGCTCCGTGGGAAGTATCACCACCGCATGACGAGCCAAGTCGATAAATCTCATCTCATACTATGTAACTGTCATAGTGCCCTGATGGAGGCGCTCAAACTGCCTCCGAAGTACATCCCGCTGAGTAGCACGGAGAAACTTCTCCAGAAATAACTCTGCAAACTGATACCATGATAAAGCCGGGGACCCTGCCGGTCGAGTCAAGCAATAATCTCTCCACCAAGTCTTGGTGGATCTTGAAAAGTCTGAAGGTACAGAAGTCAACTCCGTTTGTCTCCACGATCCCCATAGTCTTGAGAATCTCATGGCAACCGAATAAAAAGTCCTGAGGATCCTCTGATGCGGCTCCACTGAATGTAGTGGTAAATAACTTGGAGAACCGATCAAGCCTCCGTAACGAATCAGAAGTCATGGCCGCTCCATCACCGGCATGAGCTGTGGTACCTGAATGAGTGGCCACAGCTGGCCGAATTACTGGTGCCTGAGGCTGAGGAGCTACTGGCTCCGGAGTATGGGCAATAGGAGTCTGGGCCCCTCTTCCAGCCTGAGAAGTGGCTGGGGCAACTGATAATAAACCCGCTCTGGCAATGCTGTCCATGAATCCTACTATTCTGACCAAAGCATCCCGGAGATCCGGGTAAATAAAGCCTCTCCTGGGACCTGAGCTGGGCCCACTGGAGCTGCTGGAACCGGAACCTCCTCGTCAATCTCAATATGAGGCTCCACCTCTGGAGTAGCTGCCTGGGGCTGAGCTCTACCCCTACCACGGCCTCTGATACGGCCTTGGCCCCTGCCCCTCACAGGAGCTGCCTGGGGCTCGGGCTGCTGGTCAGCGGATGAAGAAGCGCGTGTCCTCACCATCTGCGAAAGGACAGAATAGAAATTCAATGAGTAATTGAGGAACAAGTCGCACGACAAGAAAGAACAAATGAGAGACTCTTTCCTAACTCAATAGACTTTGGAGGACAAGTACGGACGTCTCCGTACCTACCTCTCAAACTCTACTAAGCTTGTTCGTGAGTGGTGAGACCTATGTAACCTAGAGCTCTGATACCAACTTGTCACGACCCGGATTTTTCCCCCAATATCGGGATCGTGATGGCGCCTACTCGTGGTAGCTAGGCAAGCCACCGTATTCATACTATCCTGTTTTAAACACAATTTAAATAAATAAATGCGGAATACTTTATCAAAATAGAAATAATAAATTTCAAGAGGAAAATCATACTGAAATCCTCTACCCAAGACGTGGAGTCACCAACTCACGAACTACTATGGAATACTACACATAAAAGTCTGAAAGAAATATAACATAATTCTGTTTGTCTCGGAACAAAGAGACTACAACTAGTAACATAAATAAAGAGAGAGACGTCGGGCCTGCGGACGTCCGCAAGCTACCTCGGTTTCAAACGTGATCAACTCCCACACAATCGAATTACTGCTGCTGCTCCTGATCGTAACCTGGACCTATGCAAAAACACACAGAAGTGTAGTATCAGCACAACCGACCCCATGTGCTGGTAAGTGCCTGGCCTATCCCGGCGAAGTAGTGACAAGCCTAGGACCGGACACCCACATAAACCTGTGCAATTCAATATATATGTATACCACAGAATAACAAGAAATAACCAGGTAATAACGCAATAAAGAATATCTCAAAGAATTCAACAATTAACAACAGTTAATAAATTCACAAGGAAAAACAAAGTATAATGTAAACACAAGTAATATCAATCCAAGAAATAGCAAGCAGTTGCACGGCATCACCCTTCGTGCTTTTACTCTCATCCTCACCAAATAAGAAAATAAAGTACACGGCATCACCCTTTGTGCTTTTACTCTCATCCTCACCAAATAAGCAATTAAAGTACACGGCATCACCCTTCGTGCTTTTACTCTCATCCTCACATCCATAGTACGGCATGATCCTTCGTACATGGTTCAATAACCAGGGCACGGCATAATCCTTTGTGCAAAATCAATAAATAAACATGGCACGGCATTAACCTTCGTGCATAAATAAATAAACATGGCACGGCATCACCCTTCGTGCATTATCACTCTTCCTCACCCAAATAACAATCACCAGTTAAGGGCAAAGAAAGAAACAGAAATTCATAAACCGTCCCATCAAGGGCAATCAATAATTATCTTCACAACAAGTCCCAACAGGGGAGAACAATAACAATTCATCTGTAATATATCTCCAAATAATCATTTTTCAACGACTCACGGTCATACTAGACGCAAGTGTATGGATGCTCGTCACCACAGCCCATACACCGCACTCGATCACATAACACATAGCACATAATCCTATTCCCTCAAGCTAGGATAGAACAAACACTTACCTCGAATGCTTATGAACAATTCAATCCGTGAAAATGTCTTTTTCTTTCAAATTTGGCTCCAATCCAATCGTATATATACACAATTGATTTAATATCATCAATACTACTCAACAAACTAATTCTTAAGACCAAATACAACTTTTACAACATTCTGCCCGAAATAGTGAATTTCAACCCCGGGCCCACATGGTCGGAATTCGGGGTTAGGACCAAAATCCGGTTACCCATCCCCCACGAGTTCATGTATATAATTTGTTTCAAAATCGGACCTCAATTCGAGGTCCAATTCCCCAATTTATGAAAAACCCTATTTTCTAACAAAAACAAGAATTCTACCATGAAAATCTTTGATTTCTTATGAAAAACATGTTTAATGATGTTAGGAATTGAAAGAATTAAGTAAAAAGTGACTTACAATCATTTTGATGAAGAAGAAATCCGTGAAGAATCGCAAATGGGTATTTTTGTTTTGTAAAAAGTGAAGAAATGACTGAAATTCGTGTTTTACAGGTCTTTGTGTTCGCATTTGCGAACATGGGTTCGCAATTGCGAACCCCGACCAATTTCTGGAGTTTGAAAAATAAGCTAAGGCTGGGAAGTTTGCATTTGCGAACATTTGTTCGCATTTGCGAACACTGGTAGACAAAGGGACCGTTCGCAATTGCGAACTAAGTTCGCATTTGCGAAAATAGGCTGTTTAAGGCAGTGTTCGCATTTGCGAACAATGGTTCGCATTTGCGAACCAAGGCAGTATAGGGAATGTTCGCATTTGCGAACTTTTGTTCGCATTTGCGAACATAGGCAGGCCCTGGGGACTTTCGCAAATGCGAACAATTGTTCGCATTTGCGAACAAGGCTGGGTCAATGGGGTTTCGCATTTGCGATCAGGGTTCGCATTTGCGAGCCCTGCCTTGTACTGCCCCTTCGCAATTGCGAGAAATACTTCGCAATTGCGAAGCCAACAGCTGGGTGAAAAACCAGCAGTGCAAAAATTCAGAATTTCATCCAACGGCCTATCAAATCTTTACCCGAGCCCCCCAGGCTCCAAACCAAACATGTACATAACCTCAAAAACACATTATGAACTTGTTCGTGCGATCACATCGCCAATATCACTTCATTTTAATCAAATCAAGCCTCAAACTCGTGATTTTCATACTATTGGTTTTCAAAACTTCCTAACTTGGAACTCAAGGTCCAAAACATCTCAAACGACATCCGAATGTTACCAAACTTTACATAAATCACATATATAATATTTAAAACTTGTACCGGGCGTCGGAACCAAAATACGAGCCCAATACCAAGGTCAATTAATTCATTTTCCTTTAACAATTACATCAAAAACAACTTCACATAAAAATTCATAACTTGGGCTCTAGGCCTCAGAATTAGACTCCGGACGCATGTCCAAGTCCCATATTTTCCTACGGACCTCTCGGGACCATCCAATCTCGGGTCCGGATCCGTTTACCAAAAATGTTGACCGAAGTCAACCATATCAATATTAATATCATTTTTATCCAAATTTCTCATAGAATTCATATTTTCTACCAAAAATCTTTCCGGCTACATGCTCGGATTGTGCACGTAAATCGAGGCAACATAGAATGAGGTTTTCAAGGCCTCAGAAGCTCGAAATGATTGATTAAATAAGTGATGAACCTTTGGGTCGTCACAGAACCCCTCTCCGCTCAAATCCTAACCAATCTTCTCAAACCCACCAAACCCTAGTCGTCGCCCCCATTTTCTCTGGTGGCGATGCGGCTCCAAATCGACCCAAATTAACACCATTTGACCGCTTGAGCCTCCTCTACCCAAACCCCCTAACCGCGTTCCTCGAATGAAGTTAGAAATGGTCGAATATTACTTTGAAATTTTCCGACCAAATCTTAAATCTCCCAAAATCCCCTCAAATTCGGGGCATGTAACCCCTTAGCCTCCCTCATGATGTTTCGATCACCGATGATGTTCAAATGCCACTGAAGGTCAATCGAATTTCGGGTCTAAGATACAGTTGAGTGTCAAGTTTAGCTGTGAGTTTTTTTTATCTTTATATGCTCTATGCTTCTTCTTCTGTTTAAAACATTGAATACGTCTCTTAATTTTCTAATTAGCTATGTTTTTGTTTAATTTCAAAACTGATTTGAATTTTCTTTAGTTTAGTTTAATTTTAGTTGATTATTGTTTTCTTCTATTAGTTTAAATATTAAGCGTTAGCCTAACTAGTTCACTAAATTTGATATTTTGTATGATAAATAAGTAATTATTAGTAGCTATTCAATAACTAGTAATTAATAATTGTGCTAATTAGTTTAAGCAACTGAAATGAGTTCTTCTGATACATGATCTTTTTAGCCTTGTTTTAGTAGTTGTTAGAATTAGTTTAGTTAATAGGGATGTTGCTGATAGATTTTAACTAAGGTAAAAGGGGGATGGGGTTATAGTTCATATTAGGGTTAGTAAATTCAGGGGGTATTCAAGGGTACTTTAGGTATTAGAAATGGCTCAATTTGTTAAGACTAGTAATTTTAGAACTTATTCAAGGGTAGTATAGGTATTTTAAGGGTAGCAAAATAGTAACGACCCAGCCCGTCGTTACGAAAATTTCCACCCCGTTACCTTGCATTAACATATCTTATGCTTCTATATCAGTGTTAGAACCTATCGGGTGAGTTAGGAGTGAATTGAATTAAAAATGAAGCAAATAGCATGTTTGAAGGAAGTTTGAATATGGAAAGTCAACCTAGAGTTGACTATCGAGTTACAGTGCTCGAAATCGGATTCTGATGATTCGACTAGTTTCAAAGGATCATTTATAACTTAGGAGAGCAATCGGAATTGAATTTGGAGATCCGGTGTAGAAATAGGCTTGAATTGGCTAAGGTTGAATTTTGGCGAAATCCGATCGATAGGTGAGATTTTGACCCTAGAGTCGGAATGGAATTCCGATAGTTGCAGTAGCTCCGTTAGGTGATTTTGGATATGCCTGCAAATTTTCAAGTCATTCGGACATCGTTTGGTCGGGTTTTTGATCGAATGTGAATTTTTGAAATTAAAGTTAAACTTAAGCTTGAATTTGTTGAAAAAGGACGATTTTGATGTTAACGATAGAGTTTTGATGATTGGAACAAGTTTGAATGATGTTATAAGAGGTGTTAGTACTTTTGGTTGAGGTCCCGGAGGCTTCGGGGTAAATTCGGATGCCCAACGGGTCATTTTTGGAAGATTTTTGCCGTTTTGAGCATAAATGTAATGATCCAAAGGTCTATTTTTAGTTCTAGAGATCCAAATTTGATTTCGAGACTTTGAGAATTTAAATAATGAATTATAGGACTGATCCGAAAATTTTGGTTTAATTTCATCAAGTCGCGATTGGGTTTTTGAGGCGAAACATGAGTTAACTGTTTAATGAGAACAAATTGATGTTGCACTTATCAAATGAGATCCAAATTCAGTTTTGTTTGAACCACTGGATCCGTATCAAAATTACGGAGTCATAGGAAAAAGAATCGTCGAATTCCGAGTTCGTATGATTGAGTTATAGCATTTTTAGTGAAATAAAAAGCTGCTGCAATTTTCTGGGGCAAATCTGGTATTTTCGCTTCTGCGATGAACAGTACCCGCAGAAGCGGGTGAATAGTGATTTTACGCTTCTGCGATGAACAGTTCCACAGAAGCAATGAACAGTGAAATCGCACCTGCGGTGAACAGTAACCGCAGATGCGAAAATCGCTGGACATATAATTTGGGGCAGTCCGAGATGCTTCTTCATTTTTGGAGCTATGGAGCTCGGATTGAAGCGATTTGCGAAGCGATTTTCACCATATGGATGGGGGTAAGTGTTCTATATCCAAAAGTGATTATATTTAATGATTCCATGGTTATTTTCATCAAGTATTAGTGAATCAAATGGAAGAAATCGGAGAAAATTTATAAACTTTTCAAAAACAAAAATTTAGGATTTGAAGGGTCATTTGTGGTCCGATTTGGGAGTTCTTGGTATGTACGTACTCGTAGAGAGACGAGGATTCCGAAAATATGAGTTTCGAAATTTTTCGAGATGTGGGCCCGGGGCTCGGGTTTTGCCAAATTTCGTGATTTTTGATATTTTTCGAGTTCTTTCCATTGGGTTATGTTCCATTAGCCTATTTTGATATATTTGTACTGATTTTGACTAGTTTTGATGTGCGTGGATGCCGGTTCGAGGAGCTAAGGCGTCGCAGGCATGAGTTTTTGTCGGTTCGAGGTGGGTAATTCTTGTAAATGATGTCCTGAGGGTTACTAAACCCCGGACTTGCACATCTTAGTGCTGTGTTGAGGTGACTTGCACACCGGATAACGGGCGTGGGGTAGAGCACCATTGGGGATCATGACTTGGTCCGTCCCGCGTAATAAATAATAACACCAAATTGTTGAAATGAATTGGACTAATTATCATGTTTGGGCTTTGTGCCAATTATTTGAATCCTTCAGGGATTGGTATCATTGTTTTGATAACACTGTGCATGTTTTCTTCTAAATTTAAGGTTTAAAATGGTATTTTGCTATTTAACATTTTTATAAGGTCATGAAAAACTTGAACAAGGTCTTAATAACATTTTTAGCTGTGACTAACATGATATTGTTGCCCGTAGGGCTTTCTTGATTATTTGTTAGACTGATTGGGGCCGAGGGCCATATGTTAGGACATGACATTTTATGTGAGCATATGCATACACATGCATGGATCGGATTGCACGCCGCAGTGGTATACGGATCGGGCTGCGCGCCGCAGCAGGTGTGATATTAATATTGTGCTTGGGCTGTAGGAGCCCCTCCGGAGTCTGAACCCCCACAGTGAGCACGGGTACCCAAATTGGATCGGGCTACGCACCGTAACGGTCATATGCATTGCATGGCATACATACATTGGTTTACGTGTACTACATGGCATAACATTTAGCACTCATACATTACTGGCACACATGCATTAGTTGCCTTATTGACCAGATCTCCTGGTACAAATTGATAAGGAGTGCTGAGCCCGAGGGGCTGATTTGAGTGCGGACTTGCACTGTTTGAGATTGTTCCAGGTATTGGTATGTTATCATGAAAGAAAGAAGCTAAAAATTGAGATTTCTAAATAATCTATTCACATATGCTGGAAAGGAATAAAAAGATAGTTATGTATTGTGTAGCATGAGATAGTGTCTATCGTGGTTTTCTCCCCTTCAGCATTATTTACTTTTATTACTGCTGAGTTGGAAGTACTCACACCCGACTCCCTGCACCTTGTGTGCAGATCCAGGTACATCACAGCAGAGCTGATTCTATTGCGGCTCGGGAGTGCTTTTGGACCGTCGAGGTAGCTGCCGGCGTTCGCAGGACCTGATTCTCCAGTTTGTCTATATTTTTGTTCTGACCATCCCACACTTGTGCACAATTATATTCGCTATTTACACTTTGTATACTCTGTAGAGGCTCATGACTCTTGACCCTTCGGTCTATGGGAGTTGGCACGTGTTGGGACTTGGTTCCCTGTTTTTAATATATCTATTACTGTTATACTTAAATTGGATAAAGTGAGCTTGTGGCTCCGTGGTTATTGTTGATTGGTCGGGCTGGCCTAGCAATGTGCTGGGCGCCATCACGACCGGGTTTGGGGTCGTGACAAGTTGGTATCAGAGCATAGGTTTACTAGGCCTCGTGAGTCTTGAGCCGGTTAGTAGAGTCTTGTGGATCGGTACGGGGATGCCTGTACTTATCCTCGGAAGGCTGCGAACCTTTAGGAAACACTTCACATTTCTTGGAATTCTTATCGTGCGTACTTGATTCAGCTTGAGATATGCTTTTGAAATTCCTTCCGCACGTATGTGTACGCATCGAGCGCTCAATAATATAAGTGCCTTATGTGTAGTGGAACGAGTTCAAACTCAGGAAGACTACAATGATAATGCTCTATGTATCCTGGTGGAAGGTATTGTACTGAAATGCTAAATTGAGGCGAGGTAGGTGGATTGATTCTCATGTGTAATTGAAAGGTAGTTGATATGTGTTATGATTCGAGCAGGTACAACGCATGTTCATGTACCAATTATGATAATATGAATTGTGTAGTATTGAGATTTAATGTTGTTGAAATACATTGTGATGTCTTGTTGAGCTGTGAATGTATTGCTAGGATGGTTTTGGTGATTCTCTCGCAGGTGGATAGGCCAAATTACAAAGGAAACTCTGCCGAACTTTTTGGAAAATTTGGGACTTAGAAAAGATTTTGTCACCTAAAGAGGGGGCGTAACTGTTGTGTGTGAATGAATGCAAGAATTGCAAAAGAGTTAATATTTTTGATGATTTGAATCTTCGCCAAATCTTGTAAATGACTTGAGTTTAATCTCATTGTAACATTTCGGCATCACTTGAGTAATAATGACATGAGTGGTTAAAAGTGCTTTGATGAATGGCTTCGAGCTAAGTTGGGGAGGTTGTTATTGATTAACTGATTGCACTATTGTGTGCTGTGTTGGATCTGTCTCTAGGTATGTTTGGGAAATTTTGATAAAGGTTATGGTGCTTCGTAGATGTGAAGAAATACTAGGATGTTGTGAACTGATGTTGATAATGAATGTTCGGTGTATAGAAAGTTAAGATAGCTAATTGTGTTTTGTCACGACCCGGATTTTCCCCCAACATCGGGATCGTGATGGCGCCTACTCGTGGTAGCTAGGCAAGCCACTGTATTCATACTATCCTATTTTAGCACAATTTCAATTAAATAAATGCGGATTATTTTATCGAAATAGAAATAACTAATTACAAGATGAAAATCATATTGAAATCCTCTACCCAAGACGTGGAGTCACCAACTCACAAACTACTATGGAATACTACACATAAAAGTCTGAAGGAAATATAACATAATTCTGTTTGTCTCGGAACAAAGAGACTACAGCTAATAACATAAATAAAGAGAGAGACGCCGGGCTTGCGGACGTCCGCAAGCTACCTCGGTCTCAAATATGATCAACTCCCACGCAATCGATTTACTGCTGCTGCTGCTCCTGATCGTAACCTGGACCTGTGCAAAAATGCACAGAAGTGTAATATCAGCACAACCGACCCCATGTACTGGCAAGTGCCTGGCCTATCCCGGCGAAGTAGTGACAAGCCTAGGACCAGGCACCCACATAAACCTGTGCAAGTCAATATATATATGTATACCATAGAATAATGAGAAATAACCAAGTATTAACACAATAAGGAATATCTCAAAGAATTCAACAATTAACAACAGTTAATAAATTCACAAGGAAGAACAAAGTATAATGTAAACACAAGTAATATCAATTCAAGAAATAGCAAATAGTTGCACGGCATCACCCTTCGTGCTTTTACTCTCATCCTCACCAAATAAGAAAATAAAGTACACGGCATCACCCTTCGTGCTTTTACTCTCATCCTCACATCCATAGTACGGCATGATCCTTCGTACATGGTTCAATAACAGAGGGCACGGCATGATCCTTCGTGCATAATCTATAAATAAACATGGCACGGCATTAACCTTCGTGCATAAATAAATAAACATGGCACGGCATCACCCATCGTGCATTATCACTCTTCCTCACCCAAATAACAATCATAGTTAAGGGCAAAGAAAGAAACAGTAATTCATAAACCGTCCCATCAAGGGCAATCAATAATTATCTTCACAACAAGTCCCAACAAGGGAGAACAATAACAATTCATCCGTAATATATCTCAAAATAATCATTTTTCAACGACTCACGGTCATACTAGACGCCAGTGTATGGATGCTCGTCACCACAGCCCATATACCGCACTCGATCACATAACACATAGCACATAATCCTATTCTCTCAAGCTAGGATAGAACAAACACTTACCTCGAATGTTTATGAACAATTCAATCCGTGGAAATGTCTTTTTCTTTCAAATTTGGCTCCAATCCAACTGTATCTATATACAATTGATTTAATATCATCAATACTACTCAATAAACTAATTCTTAAGACCAAATACAACTTTTACAACATTCTGCCCGAAATAGTGAATTTCAACCCCGGGCCCACATGGTCGGAATTCGGGGTTAGGACCAAAATCCGGTTACCCATCCCCCACGAGTTCATGTATATGATTTGTTTCAAAATCGGACCTCAATTCGAGGTCCAATTCCCTAATTTATGAAAAACCCTATTTTCTAACAAAAACAAGAATTCTACCATGAAAACCTTTGATTTTTAATGAAAAACATGTTTAATGATGTTAGAAATTGAAAGAATTAAGTAAAAAGTGACTTACAATTGTTTTGATGAAGAAGGAATCCGTGAAGAATCGCAAATAGGTGTTTTTGTTTTGTAAAAAGTGAAGAAATGAACTTAAAATCGTGTTTTACAGGTCTCCGTGTTCGCATTTGCGAACATGGGTTCGCAATTGCGAACCCCGACCAATTTCTGGAGTTTGAAAAATAAGCTAAGGCTGGGAAGTTCGCATTTGCGAACATTTGTTCGCATTTGCGAACACTGGCAGACAGAGGGAGTGTTTCGCATTTGCGAACTAACATTCGCATTTGCGAACATAGGCTGAATAAGGCAGTGTTCGCATTTGCGAACAATGGTTCGCATTTGCGAACCAAGGCAGCATGGGGATTGTTCGCATTTGCGAACTTTGGTTCGCATTTGCGAACATAGGCAGGCTCTGGGGACTTTCGCAAATGCGAACAATTGTTCGCATTTGCGAACAAGGCTGGGTCAATAGGGCTTCGCATTTGCGATCAGGGTTCGCATTTGCGAGCCCTGCCTTGTACTACCCCCTTCGCAATTGCGAGAAATACTTCGCAATTGCGAAGCCAACAACTGGGTGAAAAACCAGCAGTGCAACATTTCAGAATTTAATCCAACGGCCTATCAAATCTTTACCCGAGCCCCCCGGGCTCCAAACCAAACATGTACACAACCTCAAAAACACATTATGAACTTGCTCGTACGATCACATCGCCAATATCACCTTGTTTTCATCAAATCAAGCCTCAAATTCATGATTTTCATACCTTTGGTTTTCAAAACTTTCAAACTTGGGACTCAAGGTCCAAAACATCTCAAACGACATCCGAATGTCACCAAACTTTACAAAAATCACATATATAATATTTAAGACTTGTACCGGGCGTCGGAACCAAAATACGAGCCCGATACCAAGGTCAATTAATTCATTTCCTTTAACAATTACATCAAAAACAATTTCATAGAAAAAATCATAACTTGGGCTTTAGGCCTCAGAATTCGACTCTGGACGCATGTCCAAGTCCCATATTTTCCTACGGACCTCTTGGGACCATCCAATCTCGGGTCCGGATCTGTTTACCAAAAATGTTGACCGAAGTCAACCATATCAATATTAATATCATTTTTATCCAAATTTCTCATAGAATTAATATTTTCTATCAAAATTTCTTTCCGGCTACATGTTCGGATTGTGCACGTAAATCGAGGCAACATGGAATGAGGTTTTCAAGGCCTCAGAAGCTCGAAATGATTAATAAAATAAGTGATGACCCTTTGGGTCATCACATGTTTGTATGTAATCATGATCTGCATTGTCAGAGTTCTAACAAGGCACGAGTGGTCCTACTCAATAGGACAGTTGAATTACAGCTGAATAAGGGTGAATGATGTCCGAGAATGGTTTTGCGGTGTTCAAGATTTTGCTTGTAACAGTCAGGTGCCTTAAGATTTGTGTATGTGGCTAAAGATGGCGGTTTCGTTAGAAAAGATCAAGGCTTGTGTTATATCATGTGAATGATGAGATTCTAGGTATCCGTATGGGGAAGTAATGATAACAATTTAAAAATCGCGGGAAGTTCATCAAAATAAAGTGTGGTAGGATGTGATCCTTCTGGGAAATATTGAGAGAGTATTCAGTGGCCTATATGTCTTAGACCGTGTGGTCTTATGTACGAGTCTCGTGTGGAATGCGTTGATGTGTTATGGTGCTACAGTAATGGCTAATATTAAATCAAAGATGAATCAGAAAGAAAACTGGGTAAATAGAACAACTTGTTAATAAACCGAAGCGGTATGATAAAGAATACGACTAATTCCTGGTATGTGGTTGAAGTAATGAGTCTTGCAGATATTGTGCAATAAAGCTTTTGAGTGCTGGCAGTTGTGTAACTTGATATGGGTATAAGGACTCAGTCCTGACGGTTTAATTTATGCAATGTAATTGGGAAAAAGAGTTTGCGATGTGTTATACCGTGGTTTGAAAATGAGTGTATTTTTCCTGTTGGTATGCAAGGCTGGGAATGTGTAATGAGTTTTCTCTATATGGGATCATGAAAGCCCTTGACGAGTTGAGTGCGCCGATGTTTGCGGCGTAGGAAAGGAATATGAATTTCCATGTTATCTTAGGGTGGTGTGGCATATGCGATGTGTGATGGAAAGTTGATAATGGTATATTCTAGGTTTTGAGATCAGTTCATAATATATGAGAAGTCAATAAAATTATTGAGCAGCGCGGACAGCTGCAGGTGAATTAAGAATCGATCTTTCTGATGATTTAAGAAAATGGTACTGCTATTCTAGTAATTTGGCAGGGAATATGGTCCAAAAGGGACAATGTAATGTAAACTGATAATATCTAATGGCATGGTGGTATTCTCTTGTCGGATCGACTGTAATAATTGAGTCGTTGATGGCATAGTGAAATTTTTGAATGGCTTTCGTGGAACGAATGGGCACTTGATGTGCGTTATGTATTCGTACGGTAGAGTGTGGAACCAGATATAGTGATTCATGTGTTATATATGTGTTGGAGACTAGAAGTTCTCGTAATCCGCCTATGCAGTGGTTGTATATCGTGTGTATCAGCACCGTTTAGCTCTTAGCTTGATATGATGAATTTGGGTTATGATACCTTATTTCAGACCGGTTGACATAAGCCAGGTCGTCTAGACTAATGTGATATGGGCTATGTCGGAAAATGGCACAAATTGCGTAGCAGAGAGCATTAGAGTATGCTTCAACAGAGTAGTTGTACCCAGGACCAGCGGACGACTGGTAGGTATTGCTTTGTCAGTTAGACCTTAGTGGCAGATGTCAGTGTAGAGGTATCTACCATTGATTCAGTTCTAGTATTGAGAAACGTTGTCGGATGCATTTCATGTGGCCGAGCTTGAGGCTATATATATATATATATATATATATATATATATATATATATATATATGTTTACTGTAATGAGAAAATTCGACTCGATATGCATTTCCTTTTTGCGAGATTTATGCGTGGATCGGGTGGCACGCCGCCACGGGTTATTTGGATCGGGTGGCACGCCACCACATGTATGGTATCTAGATCGGGTGGCACGCCGCCACGGGTATGTCATTGGAACGGGTTGCACGCCGCAACAGAATATTGTGAAAATATAGTTAGTTATATGCTACCTGGTATACAATACTTCCTCGCTTCTGAGGAAAAGTCCGTTTTGAGTATTGCTTGGCGAATGGCACATCGGTTGTGTCCTTTCAGGATTTAATAGCATACGTTAATTGTTTCACCGTGGGTGAGGTTGATTGCTTAGGTTCAAGACCTAGATCTGTGCGTGGCTAACCGTTTGAGCTTAGTGGCTTGAGGTGCTTCATGAGTAATAATGTTGGGATAGAATCACGAGTCTTGGCAAGGCCACGTGATGTTATGACCTCTCGAGAAGGATTCAGGTACTCTAATTCTATAATGCGAGACGCGATCTCAGTTCTATGTTATGATGGCACAGAGGAATTGAATTGCAGCTCTTTTGCTGGAAACAGTTATCATGATTTGAGCTGTCATGATTCGAGTGTGTTCAGACGTTTCTGTTGGAGCCTATGTTGTGCTCGTCGTGGCTTAGGCCGGTGTTGAGGTGTCTTATCACCAGTGCGGTGTATTATAATCAAAATGACCGTTGGAGTTATTAATGAATACGAGTATATGTGATTCCAGCTAGTATTTGGTTATTGTGGCCAGTTGTTGTGATTAGAGACTATCGTCTCGAGTGAAAGGGTTGTCGATACATCATATGATCTCACCCAGAGTAGTGAATATGGGATATTGCAGTGGATTCGAGTGTATCCTGAGTATAGGCATGGGATTTGCATTGGGCATATGATTTCAGAAAGTACAATGTGATTTATGGTTCAGATGGTCCGTGAAATTTTGACTACATGGTGTTTTCGGACTTATGTGAGATAGGGTGACGTATGATCG
Source organism: Nicotiana noctiflora (assembly GCA_032618575.1). Classification (NCBI taxonomy): domain Eukaryota; kingdom Viridiplantae; phylum Streptophyta; class Magnoliopsida; order Solanales; family Solanaceae; genus Nicotiana; species Nicotiana noctiflora. The sequence goes on from JASVEL010004538.1 coordinate 58,785, forward strand.
CCTGAAATTATGCTTGGTAAGGTCATTCAGCTATTGGGTGGCTTCTAGTACAACTCTGAGTCCGCTCGAGGACGAGCGTTTGTTTAAGTTGGGGATAATGTAACGACCCAGCCCGTCGTTACGGAAATTTCCACCCCGTTACCTTGCATTAACATATCTTATGCTTCTATATCAGTGTTAGAACCTACTGGGTGAGTTAGGAGTGAATTGAATTAAAAATGAAGCAAATAGCATGTTTTAAGGAAGTTTTAATATGGAAAGTCAACCTAGAGTTGACTATCGAGTTAGAGTGCTCGGAATTGGATTCTGATGATTTGACTAGTTTCGAGGGATCATTTATGACTTAGGAGAGCAATCGGAATTGAATTTGGAGATCCGGTGTAGAAATAGGCTTGAATTGGCTAAGGTTGAATTTTGGCGAAATCCGATCGATAGGTGAGATTTTGACCCTAGAGTCGGAATGGAATTCTGACAGTTGCAGTAGCTCCGTTAGCCGATTTTGGATATGCCTGCAAATTTTCAAGTCATTCGGACATCGTTTGGTCGGGTTTTTGATCGAATGTGAATTTTTGAAATTAAAGTTAAACTTAAGCTTGACTTTGTTGAAAAAGGACGATTTTGATGTTAACGATAGAGTTTTGATGATTGGAACAAGTTTGAATGATGTTATAAGAGGTGTTAGTACTTTTGGTTGAGGTCCCGGAGGCTTCGGGGTAAATTCGGATGCCCAACGGGTCATTTTTGGAAGGTTTTTGCCGTTTTGAGCATAAATGTAATGATCCAAAGGTCTATTTTTAGTTCTAGAGATCCAAATTTGATTTCGAGACTTTGAGAATTTAAATAATGAATTATAGGACTGATCCGGAAATTTTGGTTTAATTTCATCAAGTCGCGATTGGGTTTTTGAGGCGAAACATGAGTTAATTGTTTAACGAGAAAATATTGATGTTTCACTTAGCAAATGAGATCCAAATTCTGTTTTGTTTGAACCACTGGATCCGTATCAAAATTACGGAGTCATAGGAAAAAGAATCGTCGAATTCCGAGTTCGTATGATTGAGTTATAGCATTTTTAGTGAAATAAAAAGCTGCTGCAATTTTCTGGGGCAAATCTGGTATTTTCGCTTCTGCGATGAACAGTACCCGCAGAAGCGGGTGAACAGTGATTTTCTGCTCCTGCGATGAACAGTTCCGCAGAAGCGATGAACAGTGAAATCGCACCTGCGGTGAACAGTAACCGCAGATGCGAAAATCGCTGGACATTTAATTTGGGGCAATCCGAGATGTTTCTTCATTTTTGGAGCTATGGAGCTCGGATTGAAGCGATTTTCGAAGCGATTTTCACCATATGGATGGGGGTAAGTGTTCTATATCCAAAAGTGATTATATTTAATGATTCCATGGTTATTTTCATCAAGTATTAGTGAATCAAATGGAAGAAATCGGAGAAAATTTATAAACTTTTCAAAAACGAAAATTTAGGATTTGAAGGGTCATTTGTGGTCCGATTTGGGAGTTCTTGGTATGTACGGACTCGTAGAGAGACGAGGATTCCGAAAATATGAGTTTTCGAAATTTTTCGAGATGTGGACCCGGGGCTCGGGTTTTGCCAAATTTCGTGATTTTTGATATTTTTCGAGTTCTTTCGATTGGGTTATGTTCCATTAGCCTATTTTGATATATTTGTACTGATTTTGACTAGTTTTGATGTGTGTGGATGCCGGTTCGAGGAGCTAAGGCATCACGGGCATGAGTTTTCGTCGGTTCGAGGTGGGTAATTCTTGTAAATGATGTCCTGAGGGTTAGTAAACCCCGGACTTGCACATCTTAGTGCTGTGTTGAGGTGACTTGCACGCCGGATAACGGGCGTGGGGTAGAGCACCATTGGGGATCGTGACTTGGTCCGTCCCGCGTAATAAATAATAACACCAAATTGTTGAAATGAATTGGACTAATTATCATGTTTGGGCTTCGTGCCAATTATTTGAATCCTTCAGGGATTGGTATCATTGTTTTGATAACACTGTGCATGTTTTCTTCTAAATTTAAGGTTTAAAATGGTATTTTGCTATTCAGCATTTTTATAAGGTCATGAAAAACTTGAACAAGGTCAATAACATTTTTAGCTGTGACTAACATGATATTGTTGCCATAGGGCTTTCTTGATCATTTGTTAGACTGATTGGGGCTGAGGGCCATATGTTAGGACATGACATTTTATGTGAGCATATGCATACACATGCATGGATCGGATTGCACGCCGCAGTGGTATACGGATCGGGCTGCGCGCCGCAGCAGGTGTGATATTAATATTGTGCTTCGGCTGTAGGAGCCCCTCCGGAGTCTATACCCCCACAGTGAGCACGGGTACCCAAATTGGATCGGGCTACGCGCCGTGGCGGTCATATGCATTGCATGGCATACATACATTGGTTTACGTGTACTACGTGGCATAACATTTAGCACTCATACATTACTGGCACACATGCATTAGTTGCCTTATTGACCAAATCTCCTGGTATAAATTGATAAGGAGTGCTGAGCCCGAGGGGCTGATTTGAGTGCGGACTTGCACTGTTTGAGATTGTTCCAGGTATTGGTATGTTATCATGAAAGAAAGAAGCTAAAAATTGAGATTTCTAAATAATCTATTGACATATGCTGGAAAGGAATAAAAAGATAGTTCTGTATTGTGTAGCATGAGATTGTGTCTATCGTGGTTTTCTTCCCTTCGACATTATTTACTTTTATTACTGCTGAGTTGGAAGTACTCACACCCGACTCCCTGCACCTTGTGTGCAGATCTAGGTACATCACAGTGGAGCTGATTCTATTGCGGCTCGGGAGTACTTTTGGACAGTCGAGGTAGCTGCCAGCGTTCGCAGGACCTGATTCTCCAGTTTGTCTATATTTTTGTTCTGACCATGCCACACTTGTGCACAGTTATATTCGCTATTTACCCTTTGTATACTCTGTAGAGGCTCATGACTCTTGACCCTTCGGTCTATCGGAGTTGGCACGTGTTGGGACTTGGTTCCCTGTTTTTAATATATCTATCACTGTTATACTTAAATTGGATAAAGTGAGCTTGTGGCTCCGTGGTTATTGTTGATTGGTCGGACTGGCCTAGCAGTGTGCTGGGCGCCATCACGACCGGATTTGGGATCGTGACAAAAACCAAGCTAGAGCACCCTAGATCCTTCTAGAAGGGGTCTAGGTGTAAGTTTTAGCATTATAAAAGCAGTCACTTGAAAATCAAGTAAAAATCTTATGGTTAATATATAATTTCTGGAAATAAAAAAGGTGGGGAATGAATAAAAGTTTCCACAGCCTTCTGTCCCCTTTAGGCCTATAAAAGGCATGAATAATGCCTTAAATAACATGTTAGAAACTCTGAAATTTCAAAATTCCTTCCAGCTTGCAATTCCCTCCCAAAAATTTCCCTCTTACAAGCTAAGATCTCAAATTTGAATTTCAAAGCAAAACAAATTCAAATCTGAATCCTAGTAGTAAAATCTTTATTTTTAAATTTAAATTTTTTAGAAAAACCAAAAAAAGCTAGCAAAACTCAAAAATATTGTTCTATTGAAGTATTTAGGCTAATTTCAAGTTCTAGTGGTTAGTTTATATCATTTAGCTGAAATTTTGATTGCTGAAAGTTGTTGAAGTTTCTGGGTCAACTTCAAGCTTATCTGATTTTCTGCAAGCCATATGGATTGAATTACTGGTTTTATTTTGATTCCTTGGGTTTTGAACTTTCCTGGACTGTTGCTGGATATTGCTACTATTGTGATTTACTGTTTGAGCCTGTGAATACTCAAGTCTGCTTACTGACTCTTCTTTCTTCTTTGTTTTGCCTCAAATTCCATCTACTTACTTGATCTCCCATGGCCTAAGAGCTAAGTAAATTTGTAGCTGAAGTTTTGATTGGAAATAATAGGCTGGTTCAAGTGCTTGAAATACTTACATTTCTATTTATTCATATGTACTTATTCACCTTTGTTTATGTATACATTAGTCTTCATGTTAGATCATGTAGTAGCAATATTTGGAACTTGACAAATTGAGACTTTTAATGTTTGGTACAACTGGACTGTTGTAATTGGACTATATAAATGGCTTTAGTTTTAGTTTGTATTAATACAACTATTTGGTATAACTCTAGAATAATTTAGGTTCATTTAGAGTTTGATAGGCAGTGAGTCATAGCTATGTTGAAACAGATTTAACTTGTATGAGTATTAAGTGTAATATTATCTATAATGTAGTAAACGTCAGTCGAGTTGATTGGGTTAATTCAAGGTTTGAATTTATATTGCTTCAGGTTTATAAATTTGTTGTTAGCCATGGTGCGTTTAAACTTAGTCTAGCTACTATTTCCATTTGAGTTAAACAAGTACATAAAAAAGAGTGAATTTGCAGTTCTATTTGAGTTTTAATCACAGTAGGTCAACTTTTCACACTTTCAGTTTAAAATTAAAGTAGCGTGTCCATATAAACACTCCAATTATCTACCTTCTTTGAATAGCTGTAGGAGTTTGTTAATGCAATCAGATGAAAAAAGAAAATTTGGAAAGGTTAATCTAACAGCCATTGGGCCAATTAGATTTGAATTTTCCCTTTTTCATTTTCTCCAGTTATTGAATCCGTTTGGGCCATATTATCACTAAGGCATGGCATAACTCCGATCTTCTCATCTCACTGACTGGGCCTGTATTGAAGCCCAGAGCTGACAGTTGTTAAATAATGAACACAACTACACACATCATAATTGGGCCATATTTTTCAGGCCCAAATAATTCTATAAGTCAAAAAATTCTTTAAAATGATATTAGGAATAGGGGTTAATTCACACATATAAATTTGGGTTTTGAATTAGGTAGCGGGTTCAAGCTAGAAGGGTCTATCCTTTTATTTAAATTCGGACTTGAATTTGGGGTTTAAATTTATAAATGTGAATTAATTAGCCTTTTTAGAGACAAATAATCAATGGAAAATTCTAGTTTGCTTTAGATTGGACTTTAAATAATAAAAATAAGAAGAGCCTTGCCAAACAAAATATATAAATTGCGGGGTCCTTATTAATTATCTATATAAAATACTTAGAACTTGGGACGTGCCGTTAAGCAAATTTCACGGCCTCCCACAAATTTAAAAAGACGTTAGTCACTTTAGGTAAGTTTTTAATAATCTTACCTTATTAAATTCGGGTGTGCATTTCATGCGACTTAAAGCCAAATCCAAAAACATTGAATAAAAATGGGTCAAGGATCCGGGTGTGACAATGTCCGAGGGGCTTATGATGTTTTTGGACTAAGTAAGGCCGAGGGCCATGTGTGAGGATATATTGAGTGATATGAGGAGGCTTTCAGGCCTCAAGCATATTGTGAGGAGGCTTTCAGGCCTCAAGCGTATTGTGAGGAGGCTTTCAGGCCTCAAGCGTATTGTGAGGAGGCTTTCAGGCCTCGAGCATATTGTGAGGAGGCTTTCACGCCTCGAGTGGTATTGTGTGGAGGATTTCAGGCCTCGAATGTGATCTGAGACGGCTTTCAGGCCTTGTTTATATGCCAAGAGGTGGTTTGATATTGCGCTTGGGTTGTAAGGGGCCCCTCCTGGAGTGTGTACACCCTTAGTGAGCACGGGTACCCATATGGATCGGGTTGCACGCTGCAGCGAGATATGGATCGGGATGCACACCACAGCGATATGTGGATCGAGTTGCACGCCGCAACGGTTACTATATGATATTGTTATAAGAGTGATCTGAGAGAGAGCTGAAGGGGCTGGTAATATTTTGAGATATTGCCCGAGGGGCGGACCGTTACGTGCTCATATTGCATATTTGTTTATCTTTTTACCTGTTATAATATGGTATTTGTGCCCGAGGGGAGGATGTTTTTGTGCTTATCAGCACTAACTATTTTGAATTCGTTTCCGTAATTATTGAAAGGATCATTTTCAAAAGAGATTTGAATTGAGCCAAGACATTTCTAAAGATTTTACAAATTTTACTGTTTTCTTAGAAAAATTGTACCCGACTTCTGTATAACATGTTGGTTGTTTTACGTGATTTCATGCTGCTCAATTATTATTTACCTTTATTACTCACAGAATTGGAGTACTCACTTTACTCTCTGCACTTTGCGTACAGATACAGGTATTTTGTTCACCCGGTAGCGGGTTATTGGCCGATCTGAGGCGGAGCTATAGGAGTAGCAAGGCGACTGCCTGCATTCGCAGCACCATTTTTCTCTCTTTTGGTTCATTATTCCGGCTTTGTATATTTTAGGTCTTCTAGTTGTATTTATACTCTGATAGATGCTCGTGACTTGTGACACCTCGATTTGAGTTGTGTTGGGTTGTAAATGTCATTAATTAATATCATTAAGTTGTATTTTGCTGTTCATTTATGTTTACTACTTTGCAAGAGACGAGTTGGGTTTTTTGGCTGGCCTTTGTCTTCACGAGAAGCATCATCATGACCGGTGCAGGGTTTTGGGTCGTAATAAGGCATCAGTTGCACTATCCACTACTAAAGCTTAATACATTGCCATTGGACAATGTTGTGCACAACTACTGTGGATATCTCATCAATTGGGTGACTATGAACTTCCGTTTAAGCCTATACAAAATTATTTGTGATAACTCAAGTGCTATTTGTCTTTCCAAAAATCATGTGCATCATTCTAGAGAAAAGCATATAGACATCAAGCATCACTTCATTAGAGACCATGTTCTTAATGGAGATATAGAGATAGCCTTCATTTGAACACTGATCAAGTAGCTGATATTTTTAACAAACCATTATTAGAGGAAATATTTTGTGAAGTTACTAGGCATTACTTACTTTACTAATACCTATTTGGACATTTGTGATATGTTAAAGATTTTTCTTGTAATGATTATCCTTTACTCATGCATTGATTACGCCTCTAATTTTTCCCTCTCTTTTCAGTTCTTTCATATGAGTTTGTAGTTCAAAGTTGGAAAGCCAATCATTGCGTCCCTTCTACTGACATCTTTTTTTTCTGTACTCAACCGTAAAAACCCTCTTCTTACGGTGGAGTACCCTTTCAATCACCCTCATTGTTCTCTTCTATCCAAAAGTTCTGATCAAAATCCTTCCCTTCAATGGCTAAACATCCCAAAAATCCTTCTGCCTCTACCAGAAAAAGCTCTCTCACCAAAGCAAAACCCCCATCTATGCCCCCAGAAAAGGTAGACCTAGGGTCTGATCATTCTGAGTGTTTTGCCTCATCTCAGGGTGACTTCTCTTAACACTCTCAACTCCTAGGAGAAAAATCCCTAGGTAAACGACCCTTGGAAGAAACCCCTTATCTCATCCACCCCAAAGAAATCCAAGGTTGATTTCTCTGCCGCTTTCGAATCTGACCTCAACTTCTGGATTCCCCAAATAGGGATTTGTTTCATTGCACTAAAAGACAAGCCCTTGCTCATGGAAGGATCGTCAACCTTGACGACATGGAATCCCTCAAATTGCAAAGTTAAATACCTATTCATTCATCAAGGTTGGGTTAAGTTTCTCTCTCTTCCTCCACCGAAGATATATGAACCACTGGTAAAAATGTTCTATGCAAACCTTCGCTCTAGCAATCCTAATAGGTTGGAATCTTTAGTGTTAGGCAAACACATTGTTCTTGATTGTGCTCTGTTTAATTTGCTTTTCCAGTGTCATTATTTTGGCTATCATGTGCTTTTTAAAAACACCTGGCATGAGGACTTTGAAATTTTACCAAGCCAAACGGTGTATCGTTGAGTGCCACTCTGACTCCCTTCCAAACCAGTTAGGTCCCGGTGATGTTAGTTTTGAGACTCGAGTTTTGGCCTACATTCTCGCAACTACTTTGTTTCCCCGTACTCACTCATTTTCAACTTTCTCTCAAAGAGACATATTCTTCGTGTACTGCCTTGTGACCAAACTCAAAATCAAGTTTTCCTCCTGGGTTATCAAATTTATGAAGAGAGTGCTGAAGATACCAGTCTCCCCTATGGCATGGCAATCACACATATTCTGGAGGCCTATCAAATCTCCTTGACCAACTATCCTTTTGTCAATGTGTCAAAATCTTACAATTCTAGAGCCTTTCCTTGTATCGTCTATGTGAAAGTTAAGGGTTCCTGGGTTAAGAAGCATGATAATTAAGCAAAGCATGCGCCTATTAAGCCCAAACTTTCATCCTCTGTTTCTCATCCTAATCCCGATTCTGATGACAAGTCGTGTCATTAACTCTCGACTATATGATATCAAGAATCTTCACACCGCTACTCAGTGCACTGTTGGAGACATTCATGCTATTTCCAAGGAAGCAGGGGCTGATGTGTCCAAAATTAGAGTTGTTGTTCTCAAAGTCCAGAAGAATGCTGTCAAAGCCTTTAGGAAAATTCATGACAGGTTGGATGGTGTAAGCATCTCAGCCAATGCTAGCTTTGAGCAATTAAAGGAGGCCATCTGCAATACCTTTACTTATTTTCCACACCTGTGATTGTTTCAGACACTTTTTTCTTTTCTAGTTACAGTCTGTTTCTTAACCCTTGGATAATTTATTTTGTTGTGCTATTTTTGTGGGATGTTTCTCAGCCCTTGGATAATTTTTATTACTCTCTTGTATATTAGTCTATATTTTGCTTCGTACTTGGGTGATTCCCTCTTTGCTAATGCTAAAAAGGGGAAGAAAATATGTTATATCTGCATATGTACAATTCACTGCAGGTAAAGTATGTATGCACAAGTACAATTCATATGCAGGAGTCGACTGTCATCTCTAACCAAGGATTAAGGGGGAAAAAACCATGGACTAGTAGATTGCATACATTGAGAGGGAACAAAATACAGGGAAGGCAACTTGTATTTACACTTATATATTATTTTGTTATCATATAAAAAGGGGAGATTGTTAGATCCAGTTTTAATGATGCAAATAATATATCTCTACAGGAAACCAATTATAGAAGAACAAGAAATTAAGAAGATACTACAAGATAGCTGAAATCAATTTTGATTGCGTAAATCAATTAGCAAAGATCTGGATGCCTAAGGAAACAAATCTCAATCAGCGTATCATTCAGCGGATGAGAGAATCATACAAGCCTAATCTTAAGGCACGAATCAAGGCTAGCATAACCGAAAGAATGAAGATCATGCAAAGACTATTAAGCGATTGATTTCGGAAGGATCATAAATCAAGGAGCAAGCCTTTAATGTTAAGCGGCTACTTTTGGAAGGATCACCAATCAAGGAGCAAACCTTTAATTATATGCAACGACTAAAGGAAGAACATCAAGGAAGAGCAACAACTAGCCATCTTATTCTTTGAAAGAATCAATCTCTTTCCAAGGATCAAATCTCTTGGGTTGTCAAGCCTCTATCTTCATCAAGTATTTATTCCCAGCCTTAATCTAAGATAGACATACTTTGATCGAACCAAACACCTCTTTTTATTCTACTGCAAACAAAAATTATAGTTCACTAAGATCTGCTGAATAACACGTCAAAGAAGAAAGGAGAGTATAACACTGGTGAGACATTGTATAAAAAAGAAACGAGTGTGAGAGGAATTGTGTTATCAAGTCAATTCCACTGTACTCGAAAAAACGCATTTACTAAAGAGAATTGTCTTGCAACCCAATGGGACTGGACTAGGATTCACATTGAATTCTAATCAGCATAAAAATTCTGGTGTCTTTAATTCCTGCGCTTAATTTCTGCATATTACCTTCTGCCTCTATAACTGTTGAGTTATTACATCTGGTCGACTAATAAGAGAATAAGTTTAAAAATATACAATTCACACCCCCCCCCCTCCTTCTCCTGTACTTTCAGGTAGCCTTTTTGGAAAGAGGTGCAGGGAGAAGTGGGGTAGGGGAGAGAAGGGGGTTGGTTTCTATGAAAATTATTTTCTTCCAATTTCAGAAAAATGTGATACCAAGAAAAATAATTTTCAAACTATTTTGTGCAACCAAACAGTAGAAATGAAAAAATATTTTCCGTTATACCAACCCAAAGTTTTATATATATATATATATATATATATATATATATATATATATATATATATATATATATATATATATATATGCGTGTGTGTGTTTGTGTGTGTATTTTACCTAAGTTTCAACAAATGTTAAAAATGTTCTTTACTTTGTTGCTTCTTAGTCTGGAGTAAGAGTGTAAGCCTAATTCCATATATGTTCCAGCGTTTTAAAAGGCGTTCCTGGGCGAGGCGTACCAAAAACATCTCGTGGCGATGGTGGGGGGCGAAAGTCCCGTAAGGCGTATGCCTAGAAGTTCGAGGCGTACGCCCGGACGAGGTTTTTGGTTGAGGCGTAAGCCTAAGAGACGTCTTTTTAAAAAAGAATAAAAAATATTAAAATTTAAAAGTAAACTTTTTAATATAGCTTAAAGCCCTAAATTATAAGTCTTTCCCAATTCTTTTCGCTAGTCTACTCTACCAAGAGCAACGATTTATCACTTTTTTTGCAACAGAAAACTTCATTCTTCTCCGTATGTCAAATTCAACAAGTTCATTTCTTCCTCCACGTAAAAACTTTATTATTTTGTACTCTTTATTTTTTTATCTTTTTATATTTCACTGTTAGTTTGTAAATATGTATGTAATTAGTTTTTTAAGTTTAGTGCTTCTCTTGCTCTCTTTCAAAGTATATTATGGGATTATATATATGCATGCATTTATATGTATTGATTGGATTTAAATATAATTTTACTTATTTATTTGAGATTTATAATTTCATTAGATAATATGGGATTTCACTAATATATATATTGTTTTATAAAATATTAAAAAGTAAATACCCATGGAGCTTACGTCCCGTTAAGGCATATGCAAAACGTCTCGTCTTACGCCCCGCCTTTTAAAACACGGATATATTCAATATGCAATTTAAGTTTGAGAAGAAATCGTTTAAAAAACTGGTAATAGCTAGAAAAAGCAGTAATTGATCGAAATATGCATTTTAAAATTGCAAGCAGCTTTCAATGATCAAAATATTTTTGGAGCATTGTGAAGCATACCTTAATGAGTATCCAGGATGAGAGCAAAGGGGTTTCTTCTCGCATTTAGCCTACGTCAGAAATTATTTATATTCGATAGTCGAAACACTGCATAAAATTTGTACAATTTTTATATATAACATACAATATATATATGTATATATATATATATATATACATATTGTGACTATTATTTTGAGAGCGACAATGTAATATTATTTTTTCAAATACTAAAAAAAAAGGCAATTTGAAGGCGGGATAATATAAAATACTAATAGGACTTATGGGTCACATTATGCATGACTCACAGACATATCATTTTCCCATCCCTTTATTTATTTATTTTTATTTATTTTGGTTTTTCTGTAACGTGTCCACGAGATGAATATAATAGACTTTAGACCCTACTTTCTGAATTTACTTATTTCATCCTCGTTTGTTTCTTTATATGTTCTGCATTTTTTAAGTTCGTATTCAACAAAATCGAGGCATATATATATATATATATATATATATATATATATATATATATATATATATATATATATATATATATATATATATATATATATATATATATCAGGAATTCAGGATGTCCAGGTATTAATATATTAAAAAAGAAAAGAATAGTATATGTACTATAATTAATTTAGCGGCACTGCTTGCCATACTTATCTGTAACAGAACTATTGCTGTATCAAAATATTTCGGTTCAAAGAATATTGAATTCTAATGAGAATATACTAGAATAGATGGGTTACGTTATAAGTCAAGGGCAAATTAAATATACCAAGCAGCTGTACGAGAAATTAAATGAGCATATTGGTGGTTGTTTGCTGAATTTGTGCATGCACATGTAGTTCAATGAGAGCTAGAGGTTCATATCTAACACAAAATAGTACTTACATGTTCCAACTTCTAGTCCATCGATCACCTCCTGCTCTGAGAACCCTACTCCCAACTCCCTCTTGAATGCACCAACTGTTTGTATATAAAAACAGATTCAGAATTTAAACTTGATAGGTTTAACCTTTAAGGTTCTTAGTACATAACTCATTATACTTTTTAAAATAATGAATTTAGATATAATGTTGGGAGTTTGACACACCTACCCACAAAAATAAAATTATTTATCCTTGCCTACCCATTTATTTTTCTACTCATAAACTAATTATATTTTCTACCCATATTAGTTTTTGAGGAGAATTTTTTTCTTTATTCTCCAATTCTTTTTTATTTCTATGATTCTTTTCTTTTTCCCTTTTTTTCTTTCTTTTCTCCTTTTCTTTTTTCTCTTTTTCTTCCTATTTTTTTCTTTTTTCTCTTTTATTCATTTATTTTTGCCTAAATCGTATTATTGTTATTTACCATAACTTATTTCACACTCAAATTTGACTCCTTTACTTTTTTTATTTTTATTTTTTTTCTTTATTTCTTGTTCCTTCTTTAAGTTCACGTGATTGTCATGCAAACCTTGATATCATTCCCAATAAATATCAGTCATGCTCTACCATTAGTAGTAACACCAACCAATGATGGAGCAAGAAAATATAATCTACGGCCACTAAATCCCCATATATACTAGTGAGAATTAAAATAATAATAAAATATTAAAAAATACAATAAAAATGTAAGTAGCAAAAAGCGACTTCTGGTACTATATGATACCAATATGGTATACATGTATACCAACAGAGTATATGATTGCTTTAGAATATTGCTACAATTATCCGTGGCTATACTACTATAACAAAACATTAAAGGATACAATAATAGTATGAGAAAATTACATGCTCTCATTGCAAGCTAAATATTCGCAAAGTAACTTTCTCATTCCATATACGAACATGGTATATAGTTGTATGGGTCGTTCTAATAATTGCCTATAATTATAAAAACTATTACATAATCTATATCCATCACCACAAGAAAATTTCAGCACTGCAAATCAGAATAGAAATCACTTAAAAATGCAGCCAAGACAACCAAAAAAAAATGTTCAAACTACCATATGATACCAATATGGTATATAACTATACCTACATGGTATACAATTCTATTGGTTAATTCTCGGCAACTATATGACTATACTACTATTACATAACACACATGCATAAAGAGAAAAATAAAAAAAATAATATACCGCATATTAATATAATAAAGTATTTTAAGATATTGTACTATATTAATATTATTAAAAAACATATATTGTACTAATAAACGCAGGTAATACAAGTAAAATGATTCAACTAGCATATGATACCAATATAGTATATAGCTATACTAATAAGGTATATAATTGGTATGAATTGTATACCAAAATGGTATATGTGTATACTTTATACAATACAAATTCGTCTTCTTCACTTGTTCAACTATATTTCAACCCAAACTTCTAAAATCTACTATAAAATCTCCATAAAATTGACTAAAATTTTATGTACAACCTCCAATCAACTTTTCAAACAAACACATATAGGATCGGATAAAAACAATTAAAAACTCAATCAAACTAAGTTATGAGTTTCAAGCTTCAAGCTCCTTCAATGGTGGATTTGAATTTTTGTACAATAAAATATTTGAAAAGTAGCATTAATATCATTACCAAAGAATAATACACAATAAACTCCTACATCAAACATTTTAACACACCTGAAAATTCAAACTTTAGTTATATAGTACATACTAGTATAGTACCCGCGCGATGCGCGGGAAATACAGAGAAAAAATCTAATAAAATATTAACTTACTTACTTAACGACCTCATATTTTTATAACTTGATAAATTGTAAAACTTAAACCATTTGATTGGCAAAATTTTATAATAAGGCAAGTAAGGTAGGAAAAATTATTTTATGTAACCAAAGTTGCCGTAAGATATTGTGTTATGTTCAATGAGAATTAAATTTAACTTAACTTACTATAATATGTGATTTAGTTATGTATGCATTAAAATGATGACTAAGTAACATAAGTGTATGAAAATTTGCGTTAGAATTTTTAAAAAAAGAAATATGAATATATTAGTTGATATACCTCAAGAAATCCTTACTTCAATTCGTTTGTGGATTTGCCTATCAAAAAAATTGCTTCGCGGTCCCAGAGCAATAAGGAAACAGATCTAGTAGTATCCATTACCCTAACCTGAAACTTGTACCTAATTTCACAGGAAACAATTGAGATATAAATGTACATTTTTGATAGATTAAGGAAATAGAGTTGCTGCTTTTACCTAATAACTGCTGAGTAATCTTCATTTTTGCATTTGGGGTTTGAGCATTGGTAAATATTTTCTACTTTGTCCACCTTTTTTTGACACTTCTTGCAACTGATATACGACCATCCTTTTCTAAGTTCTAAATTTTTTATACTTGCAACAATCCAACTGTGACGACCCAAAGGGCCATCACCTGCTTTCCTCATTTGTTCTACACTTCCGATGCCTTAAAAACCTTATTCTATATTGCCTCAATTTACGTGCACGATTCGGGCATGTAGCCGGAAAGATATTGTGATAGAAAATATGAATTCTATGAAAAATTTGGAGAAAAATGATATTAATATTGATATAGTTGACTTCGGTCAATATTTTTGGTAAACGGACCCGGACCCGAGAACGGATGGTCCCGGAAAGTCCATAGGAAAATATGGGACTTGGACATGCGTCCGGAGTCGAATTATGAGGCCTAGAGCCCAAGTTATGAATTTTTCTGTGAAATTATTTTTGCTGTAATTATTAAAGGAAAATGAATTAAATGACCATGGTATCAGGCTCGTATTTTATTTCCGACGCCCGGTACAAGTCTTAAATATTATATATGTGCTTTCTGCAAAGTTTGGTGACATTTGGATGTCGTTTGGAATGTTTTGGACCTTGAGTTCCAAGTTTGAAAGTTTTGAAAACCAAAAGTATGAAAATCAGGAACTTGAGGCATGATTTGATGAAAACGATGTTATATTGGCGATGTGATCGTACGAAAAAGTTTCTAATGTGTTTTTGATATTGTGTACATGTTTGGTTGGGAGCCCGGGGGGCTCGGGTAAAGATTTGGTAGGCCGTTGGTTCAAATTCTGAATTTTTGCACTGCTGGTTTTTCACCCAGCTTGTTGCTTCGCAAATGCGAAGAATTTCTCGCAAATGCGAAGGTGACAGGTCAATGCTGGGTTTGCAAATGCGAACCCTTGATCGCAAATGCGAAGGGGTGTCCACGACTGCTTGGTTCGCAATTGCAAACATAACCTCGCAATTGCGAGGCCCTCAATTAACCGCCTGGCTTCGCAAATGCGAAGCTCCTTTCGCAAATGCGAACATCCCTTGTCCCAGCCAGGTTCGCAAATGCGAAGCCAGTCTCGCAAATGCGAGAACAGCAGGACCCAGACCTATAGCGTTCGCAATTGCGAACAAATGTTTGCAATTGCGATATCCGTAGTTGTGCAATTCTATACTTAAATGAATTTTTCAGTTCATTCTTCACTTTTTCAAAAACCCTCACACCACACAGGAGCTCTCAAGGCCAAATTCACTCCGAAGCAATTGTAAGTCACTTTTTACTTAATTCTTTCAATTCCTAACAACATTAAACATGTTTTTCTATAAGAATCAAAGGTTTTCATGGTAGAAATCCATGTTTTTGGGTAGAACCTAGGTTTTTCATGAATTGGGCAATTGGACCTCAAATTGAGGTCCGATTTTGAAATAAATCATATAATTGAACTGGTGGGGGTAACCGAATTTTGGTCCGAACCCTGAGTTCCGACCACGTGGGGTCAGGGTCATTTTGGGAAATTTTGGGGTAAACTTTGAGAAAATCATTTTTAGCATTCAAACCAAGTTATTTAATATTTATTAATGTAATAGAACCAATTGTGATTAGATTCGAGCTAGTTAAAAGCGGAATTTCGGCGAAAAAGCTATAATTGAAGAGTAATTTGGACTTCAAGGCTAGAGGTAAGTGTTTGTTCTATCCTAGCTTGAGGGAATAGGATTATGTGCTATGTGCTATGTGAGCGAGTGCGGTGTATGGGCTGTGGTAACGATCATCCATACATTGGCGTCTTGCATGACCGTGAGTCATTATTAATACTTGTTGTGAGACATATTTGAAGATAAATTATTGAACCCTTGCCGGGTGTAGAATTGTTATTGTTCTCCCTTGCCGGGACTTGTTGCGAAGTGAGATATTGATTGCCCTTGCCGGGACTTTATTGTTATGATTATTGTGTCCCTTACCGGGATGGTTCATGATTTATTGTTTTCATTCTCTGCCCTTAACTGTGAATGTTATTTGGGTGAGGAAGAGTGATAATGCACGAAGGGTGATGTCGTGCCTTGATTTATTGATTATGCAAGAAGGTTAATGTCGTGCCTTGATTTAATGATTTTACGCGAAGGTTAATGTCGTGCCATGTTATTGATTATGCACGAAGGATCATGTCGTGCCTTGTTATTGAACCATGTACGAAGGATCATGCCGTACCATGGATGTGAGGATGAGAGTAAAAACACGATGGGTGATGCCGTGCATTGTATTTGCTTATTTGGTGAGGATGAGAGTAAAAGCACGAAGGGTGATGCCGTGCAACTATTTGCTATTCCTTGACTTGATATTACCTGTTTTCCATTACACTTTGTTGTTCCTTGTTGATTTAATTACTGTTGTTAACTGTTGAGTTCATTTGTGTTATTCCTTGTTGCGTTGTTACTTGGTTATTTCTCGTTATCTTGTAGTGTACATATATATATAGAACTGCACAGGTTTATGTGGGTGTCTGGTCCTAGGCTTGTCACAACTTCGCCGGGATAGGCCATGCACTTACCAGCACATGGGGTCGGTTGTGCTGGTACTGCACTTCTGTGCATTTTTGCACAGGTCCAGGTTTCAATCAGGAGCAGCAGCAGTAGATCTTTGCAGGGGAGGTGATCATATTTGAGACCGTGGTAGCTTGCAGGCATCCACAGGCCCGACGTCTCTTCCTTTTATTTATGTTATTAGCTTTAGTCTCCTCGTTCCAAGATGTGACGACCCAAAGGGTCATCACTTATTTTATTAATCATTTCAAGCTTCGAGGCCTTGAAAACCTCATTCCATGTTGCCTCGATTTACGTGCACAATCCGAGCATGTAACCGGAAAGATTTTGTGATAGAAAATATGAATTCTATGAGAAATTTGGATAAAAATGATATTAATATTGATATGGTTGACTTCGGTCAACATTTTTGGTAAACGGATCCGGACCGAGATTGGATGGTCCCGAGAGGTCCGTAGGAAAATATGGGACTTGGACATGCGTCCGGAGTCGAATTCTGAGGCCTAGAGCCCAAGTTATGAATTTTTCTATGAAATTGTTTTTGATGTAATTGTTAAAGGAAATGAATTAATTGACCTTGGTATCGGGCTCATATTTTGGTTCCGACGCCCGGTACAAGTCTTAAATATTATATATGTGATTTCTGTAAAGTTTGGTGACATTCGGATGTCGTTTGAGATGTTTTGGACCTTGAGTCCCAAGTTTGAATGTTTTGAAAACCAAAAGTATGAAAATCATGAATTTGAGGCTTGATTTGATGAAAACGATGTGAGATTGGCGATGTGATCGCACGAACAAGTTCATAATGTGTTTTTGAGGTTGTGTACATGTTTGGTTTGGAGCCCGGGGGCTCGGGTAAAGATTTGATAGGCCGTTGGATGAAATTCTGAATTTTTGCACTGCTGGTTTTTCACCCGGCTGTTGTCTTCGCAATTGCGAAGTATTTCTCGCAATTGCGAAGGTGGCAGGTCAAGGCAGGGTTCGCAAATGCGAACCCTTGGTCGCAAATGCGAAGGGTGCCCAGGACCGTTTGGGTTCGCAAATGCGAACCAAACCTCGCAATTGCGAGGCCTGTCACACCTCTTTTTTTTTACCGCACCCGCGAGGGCGCAAAGAGTTTTTCCAATTAAAGGACAATCGAAACGGGATTTATTTAATTAATTCAGAGTCGCCACTTGGGAGATTTATGGTGTTCCAAGTCACCGGTCGAATCCCGAATCGAGGAAAAAATTGACTCTGTTATACAGTCTGCGTACCAGAAATCCGGATAAGGAATTCTGTTAACCCGGGAGAAGGTGTTAGGCATTCCCGAGTTCCGTGGTTCTAGCACGGTCGCTCAACTGTCGTATTCGGCTTATTTATCTGATTTTTACAGTTATATACTTAATGCAAATTAATATCCCTTTACCGCTTTTATTATTATTATTATTTACGAAAGAGAATGTTGCCTAAAAATATGTTTCGAATCACGTCACATGAAATGCACCCGGATCCTCGACACATTCTTATTCAACATTTTGGGATTTGGATTTGGGCCGCATGAAATGCACGCCCGTATTTAAGAAGGTAAAATTATTAAAATACACGCTTAGAGCGATTACTTATTTACATTTTTGAGAAGGCCAGGAAATTCGCTAAGAAACGGCACATCTCGAAATCTAAATATTTTACATATACATTTATGAGGGCCTCGCGATTTGTACAATTTTGTTAGGCGAGGCATAACTCTAATTCTAATTTAAAAGCAAACTACATTCCGCTATATTTATTTGAGAGTTAATTCAAGATTATTTAAAACATGTTGCGAGCCACACTACATGAAATGCACTTGTGGTTCACGACACGCTTTATTTAACCTTGTTCAAAATTGGAGTCGGGTCACATGAAATGCACCCCGATTCCTTTAATCTAATTACATCGTTCAGTTAAAGAATAATGAACCAGTTTCCATAATGTGACAACATCGTGCTCAACTATAACCAATTCGAGTAAACATACGAGTAGCTAACTAAGTGAGCAAATTCAAGACTATGGTGAGCAATTACATAAACAATGAAAGCATAACTAGTTGGCGAGCATATGAAGGATTAGTCATTTTCATTAGCTAACTTCGACATTGCATGTTCAACAAAATCATATATTTACAAAAAATAGTCTGAACCATACGAAAGTAAATCAAATACGAAACGATCCAAAATATTAGCGAGAAGAACAATATCGGAAAAGAACAACACCTTTATTTCTGCATATTTTTCAACGTACACAACGAGAAAACGAACCTTTTATGACGATCTCAAACCTCGACCTCTCCGGACGGAACTCGAACCAAACTGGAACCAAGGACAGCGACTAACCAACGACGTACCGGACCTCGACGAATGAAGACGAACTCAACAGAAATGTTTACTGCTTCTCTTGCTGCCCGTTTTTGTTTTCTTCTTTTCAATCCTGTTTTTGCCGTCTTTCTCTTCCTTTTCTTTTCGTTTTTGCCGTCTTCTGCCTCTCTCTCTTTTTTCTTCTCTTCTCGTTTTTTCTTGTTTTTTTTTTTCGTTCTCTTTTTTCTGTTACCTTAGCAATTTGCTCTTTTTCTTTTTCCCGTCTTTATCATATGATAGATGACATTCATCTATTTCATCCTTGCTTCTTCTGTTTTGCCGTGCCAGCCCCTCTCTATTCTCTCGTTTTTCTCCTTTGTTTTTTTTTTTCTTCAAATCCTCACTGCCGTCTTTTTCTTGTTGTTTTCTTTCGTTTCTTTTGGAATTCTTAGCATGTGTTTTTTTTTGTTTTTTTTTGCACTCTTTTCTCTTTTCAAAATCTTACCTCTTTCTTTGTTTTTTAAAATCAACCCCCCTTCACCGTGAACTCCCCACATATATGTAGGTGTATTGTATATTTTCTTTTTTCTTTTTTTTCAAATAAAGCCCATATCTTTTTTGTCTTTTTCTTTTTGTTTTTATTCTTTTGTCTTTTTTTTCCTTGTCTTTTTCTTCTTTGTTTTTTATTCTTTTTTCATTTTTTAATCATTCTCCCATCCCTCCCCCTTAATGTAGTGTCGGGTTATTACAGGCTATGTCCGAAAATTATAAAACCGGGTAGTTTGAACCCGAATATTATTCTTCGCCCGGAACCGAGAATGACGTTATTTAATTAATCCTAGGTAACCAAAATAACTATAGGACTGATAATTAAAACAAAGTTAATTTTTTTATATTTTTCAAGATTAAAGTTACCACCAAATACTAATTATATTATTTTTTTGTTTTGTAATTTTCGTTTTTAATAATAAAAAAAAAAATATAAAGTACTATTTTTTGTATTTTTCAAGTTTAAAATGACTGAAACATTAATAAAACCATATTTTTGTTATTTTTCATTTTGAGGTAAAAATAAAGTAAAAGAGTCAAATTTAGCTAAAGTAGCTATATTAAAACTAAACTAAATATTTTACGCTTAAAATATAGAAAATCTCGGGGAGGGTCAAAAATCACGTGTTTACAGGCACAATTTACTGAATGGTCCAGGTTCTTCGGGAGGGGGTTTGGTAGCTTAGCTTCAACCGGATTTAGCAACCCTACACTAAGAGAAGAGGAATGTGACCGAGCCCTTGTATCTGAGCTGCCTACATATCCTTGGCTATAAAGGAATCAGGCCACGTGTAGTTCGAAAGTGAGTGAGGAAGGGGTATACCGAGGTGGAGAGCCAGTCGAGGTGCCGTTCCGTCGAGGTTCCGGTCCGTGGTCCTGCTATTACATCCAAAAATCAAAACATGAAAAAGGCTAACTAAACCTATCAGCTACTAGTTACAAGATTCCTATCTATGAGTCTTCTAAAGCTTGATCTCGAGTATTGTTTGGTGCTTCATGTAGACTCTAAATTTGAACTTTGATACTTGCTAGTTGTAGGTGCTAGTTCAATCTTCTTCAGCTTTCTGGATCTGAACCAGGTATGCAGTTCTTGTGTCATCGGCCATGTCTTGAGCACACCACATCTTTCATCAACTTCTGCACTTGGATTAACTCCTTGCCTTTTTTCATTGTGACTAACTTCTGTTGATCATCTCGGACTGTTGACTCGCATTCTGGTTGCAAGCTTCTTTTGTTGCTATCTTGCATTGCACTCCGAAGTGAATTTCCTTACTTGTGATCTTCGAGCTATTCTCCTTCGAAGTCTGAATCTATCTTTTCTGATCCTTGTTGCCTTCCTTCTGATTCATGCTGGGGATTTCCGTTACACTCTGCCGCTTTCCTTAAACAACTTCAACAATAAATCGCCACTCCATTCTTCAGGCGGGCTCCCTGACTTCAACTATTACTCCAAAATAAAGTCGCCACTCCATTCTCCAGGCGGGCTCCTGACTTCAACCACATCTTTTGAAAATAAATCGCCATTCCTCTCTTCAGGCGGGCTCCTGACTTCAACAACATCTTTTGAAAATAAATCGCCATTCCTCTCTTCAGGCGGGCTCCCGACTTCAACAACATCTTTTGAAAATAAATCGCCATTCCTCTCTTCAGGCGGGCTCCTGACTTCAATCATCAACTTTTGAAAATAAATCGCCATTCCTCTCTTCGGGCGGGCTCCCGACTTCAACAACATCTTTTGAAAATAAACGCCATTCCTCTCTTCAGGCGGGCTCCTGACTTCAACAACATCTTTTGAAAATAAATTGACATTCCTCTCTTCAGGCGGGCTCCTGACTTCAACAACATCTTTTGAAAATAAATCGCCATTCCTCTCTTCAGGCGGGCTCCTGACTTCAACAACATCTTTTGAAAATAAATCACCATTCCTCTCTTCAGGCGGGCTCCTGACTTCAACAACATCTTTTGAAAATAAATCGCCATTCCTCTCTTCAGGCGGGCTCCTGACTTCAACAACATCTTTTGAAAATAAATCGCCATTCCTCTCTTCGGGCGGGCTCCGACTTCAACAACATCTTTTGAAAATAAATCGCCATTCCTCTCTTCGGGCGGGCTCCTCTGACTTCAACAACATCTTTTGAAAATAAATCGCCATTCCTCTCTTCGGGCGGGCTCCGACTTCAACAACATCTTTTGAAAATAAATCGCCATTCCTCTCTTCGGGCGGGCTCCCGACTTCAACAACATCTTTTTGAAAATAAATCGCCATTCCTCTCTTCGGGCGGGCTCCCGACTTCAACAACATCTTTTGAAAATAAATCGCCATTCCTCTCTTCAGGCGGGCTCCCGACTTCAACAACATCTTTTGAAAATAAATCGCCATTCCTCTCTTCAGGCGGGCTCCTGACTTCAATCATCAACTTTTGAAAATAAATCGCCATTCCTCTCTTCGGGCGGGCTCCCGACTTCAACAACATCTTTTGAAAATAAACGCCATTCCTCTCTTCAGGCGGGCTCCTGACTTCAACAACATCTTTTGAAAATAAATCGCCATTCCTCTCTTCAGGCGGGCTCCCGACTTCAACAACATCTTTTGAAAATAAATCGCCATTCCTCTCTTCAGGCGGGCTCCTGACTTCAACAACATCTTTTGAAAAATAAACGCCATTCCTCTCTTCAGGCGGGCTCCTGACTTCAACAACATCTTTTGAAAATAAATCGCCATTCCTCTCTTCTTGTACCATTTTATTCTTGCTGCATCGACTCTTGAGCCATCATTTCTCCTAAATTACCTTGTTTCGGAACTGCTTTCCTCCTGGGTCGTGTTGCTTTCCCTCCTGACTGCTGGGGATATCTTTAGAACTGTTTACTTGCCTACTGAGGATAATGCTGCTGGGGAAAATCTTCTTTATTTCCTCCTTTTCTACTTCCTTCAGAACCTTTATTCTCTCTCGAGATCGCTGGGGATTGAAGTGTCATCAGCTAGGGATTACCCTGTCGGGGGATCCCCTTTCCTTCTTCCTCTTTCCAAACCTCCTTCGGGGCTCGCGCTTCGCTCCCTTGAAAAACTTGTAGGATATAATGCTGCCGGTGAAATCTCGAAATCAATGTTTCATTTTCCGAGGACTGCTGAGGGTGATACCGGCTTCTTGCCTTTCTGAACGCAAGCTTCCTCGTCTTGTCCTGTCTGTTGGGGGTATAATTTCATCTATCACAGCTTGTTGTTTTCTTTCTTTCAAATCTGCTGGGATAACCGGGTTCAAAGATCATTTCCTCGCGTTATCTAGCTTTTTTCCCTAACCAAGTATTTGGTTTCGAGAAAATTTTCGCAACAGGAGAAAATTTTCTGCCCCAGTTTGTGAATCTTCTTCGTGGCATGCTTTGCTGCTGACAACCCCTTTTTTCCCGTTTCAAATCAAAGAAAAATTGGTTAGTTTTAAAATGTGGTGGCTGGTTGTGGTGCTCCTGCTGGGGATGGTTCTCCTCCTCTTTCCCTGCTCTGTGTTTCATTATCAGAACTTGCCGGGGATGTTATTATTTGATGATACTCATGCTGGGGATGGGTTTTTCCATTTATCCCTTCCCCGTTCTGTGTTTCTCAACTTGTTGGGGGTTATTTTGTTGAAGATGAGATTTCCTTTCTTCCTTTACCACTCTGTGTTGTCCGACCACCTCGGAACTTGCTGAAGATAACACTGCCGGTAGATTTTCATTTCCTCAAAATTGGTGTTTCACTCTTCTTGAAGGTTGTTGAGGATGACACTAATTCGAAGACCATTTCCCTTAAGACTTTCCTTCTTCCCCAAGTGGGTATTGACTTCCAGAAAATTTTCAAACTGAAAAGAAAATTTTCTGCCCCAGTTTAATAATCTTCTTCGCATCCTACTTCTCTGCCGTCAATGGCATTTCCTTGCTTTGCATAATAATTGGAAAGTTGGTGGCAAGTTTTGAAGTCATTTCTCACTTGTTCTGACTAGACAGACCTTGATGGGGAATTTTTGATAAAAATGAGAAAGATAAAAAGAAACAAAATAGAAGACAAAGGAAAAAGAAAATGACTCTCTAGCAAGAAATATCTACAAAACTTATCAAACGCGAATACCAACTCCATTGGTCATGACATGCACATATGGTCTATCCTTCGTCTTTCACGATTTCTGTCTCGTGATTTCCATCTGATTATCACCTTTGTTCGACTTGTAATGCCCGAAGGGTTTTCACTTTCAAGCCTCTCTCATTTTGATTTTCTCTCGGCTTTCGTCGCCTTATGGTGCCTGTGAAGGTTTTCACCGGTAAGACTCTCTCATTTGTATTACTTTTAACTGGGGATTGGGGTATCATTGCCAAGACTCTCTCGTGTTTCCTTTCTGCCGGGAATCAGAGTCTTTTCTGCTGAGAATCAGAGCGTTATATTCTGATAGGACTCTCTCACTCGCCTGATGTGGCATCTTTTGAAGACTGATCAGAAGGTCTTTCTGGACCGTAATGTGGGATTTGGATAGGGCTAGAAAGAGAAGGTATTGAAGGCTCAAAACAAAATCAATTTTGGGTTCAAAATTTACAACCTTCGGACCTAAATTTATTTACAATAAACACAATTTTTCTTTGCCCCGGTTTTATACTTGGGGATTTTTATTTCTTTATTTACACTATGACCGAGCTGTGAAGCGCCTACGTATCCTCTTTAAGGAATCAGGTCCAACGTAGTTCTTTTTTTTTTTTTTTTTTTTTTTTTTTTTTTTTTTTTTTTTTTTTTTTTTCTTTTTCTTTTCTTTATCTCTTTTTGTTGTTTTCTTTTTCTTTACTTTTCTTTATCCCTTTCTTCTTTTGCCTTTCAAACTTGTGTTTCTAGTCTTTGCAACTAATTCCGAAGGAGGGGATGAAAGAATTTAAAATAAGGCTCAAAGGGTTGACGATGGATAAAGTGTTTAGATAGCAGAACAAAATGCCTTCGTCATTCCAATCTTCAAAACATGCCAGGTGTAAACAACACAATTAACATTCGTCATATCTTTAAAGCACAGTTGGACAACACTCTCATTTTCATTATTGTGAATGACCCCACGTCGATTTGGCCAGCTTGCCTTTAACTGTTTCCTTTTTAGTTGCCCCGGTTTCACATGACTCGGGATCCAAATAATCTCAAATTGTTTTTATTTCCTTTAAATGACCCGATCATCTTCCAATTGCTTCGTGATTAACTTTTAGAATTAAGCCACAATTATGTGTGCGCATGTCATGTCACTAGATTCGGCGTTTGAGCACAAGACAAATCTAAAGGGTAAACAGAACTAAACAGATAAAATGACCGGAAGAACAAAAGACCGAAAGCTTCATTAAACTAATGACGAAATGGTTCAATGACAAAACAAGCAAAACAAACTAGGGTACAGCCCTAAAACAAAACTGGGCAGGACCAAAGCAAACTGCTAGGACAAAAGGGTTTGACCACAAGAAAACCCTGAAAATAACTCGGACAACAAAAATGACCACAAAAACGAACCACCAAAGCTCCATCTAGCTGACCAAAAGATGGAGTATCTTCCCAATTTCCAAGCACAACATTTTAGCCACTAAGTTCTGCATCAATATTGCCAAGGTTGCCAACTGCTTCAACATTTTTAGCTCCGGTCGGTACACCCCCCAGGGGATTTGTGTGCCCCATGTCATCATCATCGACCACAATCAACCACCCTTTTTGAATCATTCTTTCTATTTCCTTTTTCAAGGTACGGCAACTCTCAATATCGTGCCCTCTGACATTGGAATGGTATGCACATCGTGCAGTAGGATCGAAGCTTCTTGCACGTGGATCGGGAGTGTATTCGGGGAGCGGCGTAATCGGGCCGACATGTTTTAACTTTTCAAACAGACTTGCATAGGACTCTCCGATAGGGGTGAGCGCCTTTTCTCGCTTCAGCAACCTTTCCTCCCTAAACGCCTTATTTGGCTTGAAACCTGACCCGGGGGGTTTCCGGTATGTTCGTGGGGGTTGGTAAGCCTTTTGTGGAGCTGGGTACCCGGAAGGTGAAGTACGATTTTGGTTGTCCCGGGGAGAGTAGTGGTGTTGGGGACGGGAGTAGCGTTGTGAAAACATAGTTGGGGGACGAGTAATTGAGTTACTCGAATGGCTGGAGAAGTTGTGATAGGCGGGTATATATGGAGAGTGCGGGAGATCATCCGGCATCGGGTTCATGGTACGGGTAAGGACAGAGTCCAGGAAGCTAGGTGGTGGCGGAGGTGGTGCTTTTCCATCCATCCACGCCCGATACATATCAGCCACGTGTTGTCTCAATATCTTGACCTCCTCTACTAACCCGTGGTTCCGTTCAACCAGCTGTTGTCGGGTACCTGTACCAACCCACTCAGTCTTGAGATTATCTGCCATTGTCCTCCGACTTCGTCTTACGGGGAAGAGTTATTTCAGAACCACAACCAACCACCTTTCTGGAAATGGACACAACAAAACAAAGCCAGCATGTCAGCGTTAAGGTATCCCGCTTATTGATCATTCTTTTTTTTTTTTTTTTTTTTTTTTTTTTTGGTTATGGAAATGGTCGAATCCTATGTGGATTGCCTACGTATCATGACCCCGCATGAATCAGACCGAGCGTAGTTCTTGCAAATTAATGCAAGAAATAAAGAGATGTTTATTATTATTATTATTTTTTTTTTTTTTTGGATAAAAATTGTAGAAGCCGACTCCAACTACAAACCTGTGTAGGAGATTTCTACAAGAAAAAGAATATTTTTTGGTGTCAATTATGCCTATTCTACAAAATTGGCCACATAATGGCTTATTTGACAAAATGACTACTTTTGCAAAATTTATTTAAGAAAGATAAACTTGAAATTTTTTTTTCATTCCGTGGCTCATGGGGCATCGTCCGGCATCACCATAAACCAACACAAGAATATTTTCATAAATTGGCCATGTAATGGCTTATTTAGACAAAGTGGCTCTTTTTGCAAAATTTTATTTAAGAAGATGCCAAAAAAAAAAATTTTATCCTGGGGCCTATGGGGCATCGTTCAGCACGACACAGGCCAACACAAGACTGAGGAAGTTAAAATGCAAAAATGTGGCTATTTCAGCAAAACTCCGGCCATGTAATGGCTTATTTGATAAAGTGGTTATTTTTGTAAAGTTGAGTGATGACTCAAAACTTGATTTTTTTGCGGATACATCCTTTCGCATTTCCGCGAGGGAATATTTCCAGGCTGCGTCCAAAATTATTTACAAATGACTCAAAGTGGCTATTTTTGCAAAAACGGCCTTCCGACGTCCTTTTAAGGGACATTCGGCTTATTTTAAGCAAGAATAGCATTACCCGTCTTATTTATAAAAAAAATAAAATTTTGACATTTTTTTTTTAGTTATCTTTGCAAAAAGGGGGTGAACCCGGACTTGATTTTGCGGCTATGGCCTTGCAACATTTCTACAAGGAATATTTCAAGGTCGTGCCCGCAAATTATTAAAATGACTCAAAGTGGCTATTTTTTGCAAAAAAAAGCCTTCCGGTGTCCTTTCGGAACATTCGGTTATTTGCAAAAACGGCATCACTTTGATTTTATTGACAAATTAATCACACGCATTTTTTTTGATTTTTTTATTTAAAAGGGGCGGTTGGACCCGATGAGGGTTGCCTACGTATCTCACCTAGTGGTGAGAATCAAACCAGCGTAGTTCGGTCAAACAAACTACATCTTTAAAGGAAACAAACTATTTATTATTTTTTCACACATTTTTTTTAAGTTTAAAACAAAATTTTTCTTTTTTTTTTTTAGTAAAAAAAACAAACTATTTTGAAATCACATATTTTTTATTTTACAACAAACATTTTTTTCTTTTTAAGTAAAAAAACAAACTATTTTGAAACTATTTTTTTTTTATTTTGATCAAACATTTTTTTATTTTACAACAAACGTTTTTTTTTTCTTTTTAAGTAAGTGAAAAAAAACAAACTATTTTGAGACTATTTTTTCATTTTCCTCAATATAAAAAAAAACGGTTAGCCTGCAAGTCTAAAGCAAATATATGCATAAAACAAACAGGATGCAGCAGGATGGTCTTTTCATTTCAGGTCACCTGTCCTAGACGGACCCAACCCCTGTGTTGAGTCCCCTAAGTCAAATGCAACATGATGCAAATAAACGTTCCTACTAGGGATCCGGCATGAAGCTTTGTTATTCTAGGTTTAAAAACCTGGGTTTATTGTTCTAGACCTGGCTTACCCGAGCGGACAACTCGAGCCGAGGAGGAGGCAGCAACCCGGGAATACAGAAGCTTCACCGGTTTTGCAACTTATCCAAACCTCGTTCTAAGGTGGAAATTAGACACTATACAGAAAAGAAGTCACACGAAGTGCACCCTTCTTCATGATTTAGAAGACTCAGAGAGGAGATTGGTTTCGGCACAATTTATATGTACAGTTCAAAAAATATCAAAGCGATAAAAATATCATTTTGCACATTAATACAAACATATAATAAAATCGGATAATAAATAAGCCAAATACAACAATTATTCCAAGCTCGAATTCTTAAACCCTGAACCAGTGGTTCTGGGTTTCATCATTCCCCAGCAGAGTCGCCAGAGCTGTCACACCTCTTTTTTTTACCGCACCCGCGAGGGCGCAAAGAGTTTTTCCAATTAAAGGACAATCGAAACGGGATTTATTTAATTAATTCAGAGTCGCCACTTGGGAGATTTATGGTGTTCCAAGTCACCGGTCGAATCCCGAATCGAGGAAAAAATTGACTCTGTTATACAGTCTGCGTACCAGAAATCCGGATAAGGAATTCTGTTAACCCGGGAGAAGGTGTTAGGCATTCCCGAGTTCCGTGGTTCTAGCACGGTCGCTCAACTGTCGTATTCGGCTTATTTATCTGATTTTTACAGTTATATACTTAATGCAAATTAATATCCCTTTACCGCTTTTATTATTATTATTATTTACGAAAGAGAATGTTGCCTAAAAATATGTTTCGAATCACGTCACATGAAATGCACCCGGATCCTCGACACATTCTTATTCAACATTTTGGGATTTGGATTTGGGCCGCATGAAATGCACGCCCGTATTTAAGAAGGTAAAATTATTAAAATACACGCTTAGAGCGATTACTTATTTACATTTTTGAGAAGGCCAGGAAATTCGCTAAGAAACGGCACATCTCGAAATCTAAATATTTTACATATACATTTATGAGGGCCTCGCGATTTGTACAATTTTGTTAGGCGAGGCATAACTCTAATTCTAATTTAAAAGCAAACTACATTCCGCTATATTTATTTGAGAGTTAATTCAAGATTATTTAAAACATGTTGCGAGCCACACTACATGAAATGCACTTGTGGTTCACGACACGCTTTATTTAACCTTGTTCAAAATTGGAGTCGGGTCACATGAAATGCACCCCCGATTCCTTTAATCTAATTACATCGTTCAGTTAAAGAATAATGAACCAGTTTCCATAATGTGACAACATCGTGCTCAACTATAACCAATTCGAGTAAACATACGAGTAGCTAACTAAGTGAGCAAATTCAAGACTATGGTGAGCAATTACATAAACAATGAAAGCATAACTAGTTGGCGAGCATATGAAGGATTAGTCATTTTCATTAGCTAACTTCGACATTGCATGTTCAACAAAATCATATATTTACAAAAAATAGTCTGAACCATACGAAAGTAAATCAAATACGAAACGATCCAAAATATTAGCGAGAAGAACAATATCGGAAAAGAACAACACCTTTATTTCTGCATATTTTTCAACGTACACAACGAGAAAACGAACCTTTTATGACGATCTCAAACCTCGACCTCTCCGGACAGAACTCGAACCAAACTGGAATCAAGGACAGCGGCTAACCAACGACGTACCGGACCTCGACGAATGAAGACGAACTCAACAGAAATGTTTACTGCTTCTCTTGCTGCCCGTTTTTGTTTTCTTCTTTTCAATCCTGTTTTTGCCGTCTTTCTCTTCCTTTTCTTTTCGTTTTTGCCGTCTTCTGCCTCTCTCTCTTTTTTCTTCTCTTCTCGTTTTTTCTTGTTTTTTTTTTTCGTTCTCTTTTTTCTGTTACCTTAGCAATTTGCTCTTTTTCTTTTTCCCGTCTTTATCATATGATAGATGACATTCATCTATTTCATCCTTGCTTCTTCTGTTTTGCCGTGCCAGCCCCTCTCTATTCTCTCGTTTTTCTCCTTTGTTTTTTTTTTTCTTCAAATCCTCACTGCCGTCTTTTTCTTGTTGTTTTCTTTCGTTTCTTTTGGAATTCTTAGCATGTGTTTTTTTTTGTTTTTTTTTGCACTCTTTTCTCTTTTCAAAATCTTACCTCTTTCTTTGTTTTTTAAAATCAACCCCCCTTCACCGTGAACTCCCCACATATATGTAGGTGTATTGTATATTTTCTTTTTTCTTTTTTTTCAAATAAAGCCCATATCTTTTTTGTCTTTTTCTTTTTGTTTTTATTCTTTTGTCTTTTTTTTCCTTGTCTTTTTCTTCTTTGTTTTTTATTCTTTTTTCATTTTTTAATCATTCTCCCATCCCTCCCCCTTAATGTAGTGTCGGGTTATTACGGGCTATGTCCGAAAATTATAAAACCGGGTAGTTTGAACCCGAATATTATTCTTCGCCCGGAACCGAGAATGGCGTTATTTAATTAATCCTAGGTAACCAAAATAACTATAAGACTAATAATTAAAACAAAGTTAATTTTTTTTTATATTTTTCAAGATTAAAGTTACCACCAAATACTAATTATATTATTTTTTTGTTTTGTAATTTTCGTTTTTAATAAAAAAATAAAAATATAAAGTACTATTTTTTGTATTTTTCAAGTTTAAAATGACTACGAAACATTAATAAAACCATATTTTTGTTATTTTTCATTTTGAGGTAAAAATAAAGTAAAAGAGTCAAATTTAGCTAAAGTAGCTATATTAAAACTAAACTAAATATTTTACGCTTAAAATATAGAAAATCTCGGGGAGGGTCAAAAATCACGTGTTTACAAGGCCTCCAGTGAAAAGGCATGCTTCGCAAATGCGAAGCATTCTTCGCAAATGCGAAGGTCCCTCAGCCCAGCCTTGTTCGCAAATGCGAACAAATGTTCGCAAATGCGAAAGTCCCTGGAGGCCAGCCTGGTTCGCAAATGCGAAGCCCCCATATTTGCCTTGGCTTCGCAAATGCGAACAAAAGTTCGCAAATGCGAACTTCCCAGCCTTAGCTTATTTTTCAAACTCCAGAAATTGGTCGGGGTTCGCAATTGCGAACCCATGTTCGCAAATGCGAACACAGAGACCTGTAAAACACGATTTTCAGTTCATTTCTTCACTTTTTACAAAACAAAAACACCCGTTTGCGATTCTTCACGGATTCCTTCTTCATCAAAACAATTGTAAGTCACTTTTTACTTAATTCTTTCAATTCCTAACATCATTAAACATGTTTTTCAATAGAAATCAAAGGTTTTCATGGTAGAATTTCTTGTTTTTGTTAGAATATAGGGTTTTTCATAAATTGGGAAATTGGACCTCGAATTGAGGTCCGATTTTGAAACAAATCATATACATGAACTCGTGGGGGGATGGGTAACCGGATTTTGGTCCTAACCCCGAGTTCCGACCATGTGGGCTCGGGGTCGAAATTCACTATTCGGGCAGAATGTTGTAAAAGTTGTATTTGGTCTTAGGAATTAGTTTGTTGAGTAGTATTGATGATATTAAATCAATTGTGTATAGATACGATTGGATTGGAGCCAAATTTGAAAGAAAAAGACATTGCCACGGATTGAATTGTTCATAAACATTCGAGGTAAGTGTTTGTTCTATCCTAGCTTGAGGGAATAGGATTATGTGTTATGTGTTATGTGTTCGAGTGCGGTGTATGGCATGTGGTTACGAGCATCCATACACTGGCGTCTAGTATGACCGTGAGTCGTTGAAAATGCTTATTTTGAGATATATTTACAGATGAATTGTTGAACCTTTGCCAGGTTGTAGAATTGTTATTGTTCTCCCTTGTCGGGAATTGTTGTGAAGATAATTATTGATTGCCCTTGATGGGACAGTTTATGAATTACTGTTTCTTTCTTTGCCCCTAACTGTGATTGTTATTTGGGTGAGGAAGAGTGATAATGCACGAAGGGTGATGCCGTGCCTTGATTTATTATTTATGCACGAAGGTTAATGTCGTGCCACGTTTTATTGATTATGCACGAAGGATCATGCCGTGCCCTGTTATTGAACCATGTACGAAGGATCATGCCGTACTATGGATGTGAGGATGAGAGTAAAAGCACGAAGGGTGATGCCGTGTACTTTATTTGCTTATTTGGTGAGGATGAGAGTAAAAGCACGAAGGGTGATGCCGTGCAATTGTTTGCTATTCCTTGACTTGATATTAAATGTGTTTCCATTATACTTTGTTTTTCCTTATGATTTTATTAACTGTTGTTAATTGTTGAATTCCTTGAGATATTCCTTATTGTGTTATTACTTGGTTATTTCTTGTTATTCTGTGGTATACATATATATATTGAATTGCACAGGTTTATGTGGGTGTCTGGTCCTAGGCTTGTCACTACTTCGCCGGGATAGGCCAGGCATTTACCAGCACATGGGGTCGGTTGTGCTGATACTACACTTCTGTGCGTTTTTGCACAGGTCCAGGTTACGATCAGGAGCAGCAGCAGTAAATCGATTGCGTGGAAGTTGATCACATTTGAGACCGAGGTAGCTTGCAGACGTCCGCAGGCCCGGCGTCTCTCTCTTTATTTATGTTACTAGTTGTAGTCTCTTTGTTCCGAGACAAACAGAATTATGTTTATTTCCTTCCAATTTTTATGTGTAGTATTCCATAGTAGTTCCTGAGTTGGTGACTCCACGTCTTGGGTAGAGGATTTCAGTATGATTTTCATCTTGTAATTAGTTATTTCTACTTCGATAAAGTATTCCGCATTTATTTAATTAAAAATTGTGTTAAAAACAGGATAGTATGAATACAGTGGCTTGCCTAGCTACCACGAGTAGGCGCCATCACGGTCCCAATGTTGGGGGAAAATCCGGGTCGTGACATGAGACAAACAGATTATGTTATATTTCTTTCAGACCTTTATGTGTAGTATTCATGTAATAGTTCGCGAGTTGGTGACTCCACGTCTTGGGTAGAGGATTTCAGTATTATTTTACCTTGAAACTGCTTATTACTATTTTTATAAACTCTTCCACACTTGTTTAATTAAGGTTATGGTTTTGGTTGTTAAATTGAATATGAAATATTGCTAAAAACAGGATAGTGTGAATAAAGTGGTTTCCCTAGTTACCACGAGTAGGCGCCATCACGATCCCGATGTTGGGGGAAAATCCGGGTTGTGACAAGTTGGTATCATAGCTCTAGGTTACATAAGTCTCACCACTCACGAACAAGCTTAGTAGAGTTTGAGAGGTAGGTACGGAGACGTCTGTACTTGTCCTCCATAATCTATTGAGTTAGGAAAGAGTCTCTCATTTGTTCCTTCTTGTCGTGCAATTTGTCCTTCAAATACTGATTGAACTTCTACTCTGTCCTTTCACAGATGGTGAGGACACGCGCTTCTTCGTTCACTGACAAGCAGCTCGAGCCCCAGGCAGCTCCAGTGAGGGGCAGGGGCCAAGGCCGTATCAGAGGCCGTGGTAGGGGCAGAGCTCAGCCCCCGACAGCTATTTCAGAGGTGGAGCCTCATATTGAGACTGGCGAGGAGGTTCCGGTCCCAGCAGCTCCAGTGGACCCAGCTCAGGTCCCAGGAGAGGCTTTATTTACCCCGGATCTTCGGGAGGCTCTGGTCCGGATAGCGGGATTTATGGACAGCGTTGCCAGAGCGGGCTTATTACCAATTGCACCAGCTGCTTCTCAGGCTGAAGGAGGGGCCCAGACTCTTGTTGCTCGTACTCCGGAGCCAGTAGCTCCTCAGCCTCAGGCACCAGTGGTTCAACAGCTCAGGCCGGAGATGGAGCGGCCATGACTTCTGATTCCTTTTGGAGACTTGATCAGATCTCCAAGCTAGTTACCACTACCTTCAGCGATGCCACATAAGAGGATCCTCGGGATTTCTTATTCAGTTGCCATGAGATTCTCAAGACTATGGGGATAGTGGAGTCCAATGGAGTGGACTTCTGTACATTCAGGCTTTCAGGATCCGCCAAGACTTGGTGGAGGGATTATTGTTTGAGTCAACCAGCAAGGTCCCCGGCTTTATCTTGGGATCAGTTTGCAGAGTTATTTCTGGAGAAGTTTCTCCCTGTTACTCAGCGGGATGCACTTCGGAGGCAGTTTGAGCGCCTCCATTAGGGCACTATGACAGTTACACAGTATGAGATGAGATTTGTCGATTTGGCTCGTCATGCGGTGGTGATACTTCCCACGGAGCGGGAGAGGGTCCGCAGGTTTATAGATGGGCTTAATCAGCCAATTAGACTCCAGATGGCTATGGGCGTGGGGAGTGACATATCATTTCAGGAGGCAGCTAATGCGACACGTAGAGTTGAGATGGCTCTTGCTCGGGGAGGTGGTTATTCTTCAGAAAAGAGGGCTCGTCATTCAGGCAGGTTTAGTGGTTCTTCTTCTGGTGGCAGGGAATCTTTTGATAGGGGCCAGTCTTCTAGGCCTTTCCATTCCGCCCTTCAGGCTTCATAGGGTGGACCAAGCGATCGTGGGTTTCGTGAGCAGTATTCAGATCAGTCTCCTATTAGTGCCCAGCCTCTTTAGAGTGTTCGTGGAGGCCATTCAGGTCGTCAGGGCCAGCGACCCCATCAGCCTAAGAGTTGCTACGGTTGTGGTGACCCAGGTCATCTTGTTAGATTCTGCCTTAGAGCGACGGATAACACTCAGTAGTGGGGCCCTCGTCCCATGATTCAGGCCACAACCGACGCTCAGCCTGCTCAGCCAGCCAGAGGCGGGGGTAGAGATCATAGAGGTGGAGGTCGAGACCGCCCAGCCAGAGGCAGAGGTCAGCCAGTTGATGACCGTCCTAGAGATGTAGCTCAGAGGGGAGGTGCTGATCCCCGATTCTATGCTTTGCCAGCCAGGCCAGAGGCGGAGGCATCGGATGCCGTCATTACAGGTATCATTATTGTTTGTGGCAGAGGTGCTTCAGTATTATTTGACCCTGGGTCTACATATTCATATGTGTCTTCCTACTTTGCACCGTACTTGGTCGTACCTAGCTGTGCTCTGGATATTCCAGTTTATGTGTCTACACCAGTGGGCGACTGCATTATAGTCGACCGGGTACATCGCTCGTGCGTAGTTATCTTTGGCGGTCTTGAGACCCGTGTTGATCTGTTGCTTTTGGACATGGTGGATTTTGATGTCAGATTGGGGATGGACTGGTTGTCCCCATACCATGCTATTCTAGATTTTCATGCCAAGACTGTGACCTTGGCCTTGCCAGAATCACCCCGACTAGAGTGGAAAGGTACATCAAGCCACTCCGTTCGCACTGTTATTTCCTATGTTAAGGCTCGACGCATGGTTGAGAAGGGGTGTCTAGCTTATCTGGCTTATGTTCGTGATTCCGGCGCAGAGGTTCCTTCTATTAAGTCAGTCCCTATTGTACGGGATTTTCCTGAGGTTTTCCCTTCAGACCTGCCGAGCATGCCACCCGACAGGGATATTGATTTTTGCATTGATCTGGTACCGGGCACTCAGCCCATCTCTATTCTACCCTATCGTATGGCCCCGCCGGAGTTAAAAGAGTTAAAAGATCAGTTGCAAGACCTTCTTGAGAAGGGCTTTATCAGGACCAGTGTTTCCCCCTGGGAGCACCTATATTGTTTGTGAAGAAGAATGATGGTTCGATGAGGATGTGTACTGATTACCGGCAATTGAACAAGGTGACAATAAAGAATAAGTATCCACTGCCGAGGATTGATGATTTGTTTGACCAGCTCCAGGGAGCGAGGGTGTTCTCAAAGATAGACTTGAGGTCAGGCTACCATCAGCTGAAGATCAGGGCGGCTGACATTCCTAAGACAGCCTTTCGCACTATATATGGGCATTATGAGTTCTTGGTCATGTCCTTCGGGTTGACCAATGCCCCAGCAGCATTCATGGAGTTGATGAATCGGGTGTTCAGGCCTTACTTAGATCTGTTCGTGATAGTCTTCATAGATGACATACTGGTGTACTCCCGCAGCCAGGAAGAGCACGAGCAGCACCTCAGAGTGGTTCTTCAAACTTTGAAGCATAATCAGCTATATGCCAAGTTTTCGAAATGTGAGTTCTGGTTGAGTTCGGTGGCATTTCTGGGCCACATTGTATCAGTGGAAGGTATTCTTGTGGACCCAAAGAAGATTGAGGCAGTCCAGAATTGGCCTCGACCAGCTTCAATGACTAAGATCCGGAGTTTCTTAGGGTTAACCGGTTACTACTGTCGATTTGTAGAGGGGTTTTCTTCTATTGCAGCCCCGATGACCAGGTTGACCTAGAAGGGTGTCCAGTTCCAGTGGTCAGAGGAGTGTGAGGCGAGCTTTCAGAAGCTCAAGACAGCCTTGACTATCGCACCGGTGTTGATACTACATACAGGTGCAGGGCCTTATATAGTTTATTGTGACGCATCTCGTACAGGGCTTGGAGCGGTATTGATGCAGGATGGTAAGGTTATCGCTTATGCTTCGAGGCGGTTAAAAATACATGAGAAGAATTATCCAGTTCATGATCTTGAGTTAGCAGCAGTGGGTCATGCCTTAAAAATGTGGAGGCATTATCTATATAGTGTGACGTGTGAGGTGTACACTGATCACAAGAGTCTACAGTACCTGTTCAAGCAAAAGGAGTTGAATCTACGAGAGCAGAGATGGTTAGAGTTGCTGAAAGACTATGATGTTACTATTCTATACCACCCAGGTAAAGCCAATGTGGTGGCCGATGCATTGAGTAGAAAGTTTGCCAGCATGGGTAGTCTTGCATTCATTCCGGTCAGTCAGAGACCATTTTCTTTAGATGTCCAGGCCTTAGCCAACCGGTTCGTGAGATTAGACATTTCTGAGCCTAGCAGGGTGTTAGCCTGTATGGTCACTCGTTCTTCTCTATTAGAGCGTATCCGTGAGAGGCAATTTGATGATCCTCATTTGTGTGATTTGAGAGATACAGTACAGTAGGGAGGTGCCACGAAGGTAAATCTAAATGATGATGGGGTATTGAGATTGCAGGGTCGAGTTTGTGTGCCCAATGTCGAAGGGATTCGAGAGTTGATCTTAGCGGAGGCCCACAGTTCGCGGTATTCTATTCACCCGGGCGCCGCGAAGATGTACCTGGACGTACAGCAACACTATTGGTGGCGCAAGATGAAGAAAGATATTGTTGCGCATGTCGCTCGGTGTCTAAATTGTCAGCAGGTGAAATATGAGCACCAGAGACCTGGTGGTGTATTCTAGAGGATCGAAATTCCCGAGTGGAAATGGGAGCGGATCACTATGGACTTCGTTACTGGACTTCCTTTGACTCGGAGGAAATTTGATGCTATTTGGGTCATTGTTGATAGGCTGACCAAGTCAGCACACTTCATTCCAGTATCTGTCTCCTACTCATTGGAGAGGTTAGCAGAGATTTACATCAGAGAGATTGTTCGACTTCATGGGGTGCCGGTATCTATTATCTCCGATTGGGGTACCCAGTTTACCTCACGGTTCTGGAGAGCGGTCCAGTAGGAGTTAGGCACTCAGGTTCAGCTGAGTACAACTTTTTATCCTCAGATGGATGGTCAGTCCGAGAGGACTATTCAGATTCTAGAGGACATGCTTCGAGCATGTGTCATTGATTTCGGAGGCACGCGGGACCAGTTTCTG
Organism: Nicotiana noctiflora; assembly: GCA_032618575.1. Classification (NCBI taxonomy): domain Eukaryota; kingdom Viridiplantae; phylum Streptophyta; class Magnoliopsida; order Solanales; family Solanaceae; genus Nicotiana; species Nicotiana noctiflora. The sequence continues at coordinate 96,324 of JASVEL010004538.1, forward strand.
CCATTAGCAGAGTTCGCCTACAATAACAGCTACCAGTCCAGCATCCAGATGGCCCCGTATGAGGCGTTGTATGGTAGGCGATGTCGATCTCCAGTCGGATGGTTTGAGCCGGGAGAGGCTCGGTTGTTGGGTACAGACTTAGTTCGGGAGGCCTTGGATAAGGTCAAGACTATCCAGGAGAGATTGCGTTTAGTTCAGTCCAGACAGAAGACTTATGCGGATCGTAAGGTTCGAGATGTAAATTTCATGGTTGGTGAGCGAGTGTTGCTTCGAGTGTCGCCGATGAAGGGTGTGATGAGGTTCGGGAAGAAGGTCAAGCTCAGCCCTAGGTATATTGGCCCATTTGAGATTCTAGACCGAGTGGGAGGGGTAGCTTACAGACTAGCTCTGCCACCTAGCTTATCAGTCGTGCATCCAGTTTTTCATGTATCTATGCTTCGGAGATACCACGACGATCCCACACATGTGTTAGACTTCAGTACTGTCCAATTGGACAATGATCTATCCTACGAGGAGGAGCCGGTGGCTATTCTAGACCGGTAGGTTCGACAGTTGAGGTTGAAGAGTTATCCTTCTGTGCGTGTTCAGTGGAGAGGTCAGCCTCCTGAGGCATCGACCTGGGAGTCCAAGTTTGATATGCGGAGCCGCTACCCACATTTGTTCCCCGACTCAGGTACTTCTTCTCTTGTTCATTCGAGGACGAACGATTGTTTTAGAGGTGGAGGATGTGACAACCCAAAGGGTCATTACCTGCTTTCCTTATTTGTTATACACTTCCCAGGCCTTGAAAACCTCATTCTATGTTGCCTCGATTTACGTGCACAATCCAGGCATGTAGCCGGAAAGATTTTGTGATAGAAAATATGAATTCTATGAAAACTTTAGAGAAAAATGATATTAATATTGATATAGTTGACTTCGGTCAACATTTTTGGTAAACGGGCCTGGACCCGAGAACGGACGGTCCCGGAAGGTCCGTAGGAAAATATGGGACTTGGACATGCATCCGGAGTCAAATTCTGAGGCCTAGAGACCAAGTTATGAATTTTTCTGTGAAATTGTTTTTGCTATAATTATTAAAGGAAAATGAATTAAATGACCATGGTATCGGGCTCGTATTTTGGTTCCGACGCCCGGTACAAGTCTTAAATATTATATATGTGCTTTCTGCAAAGTTTGGTGACATTTAGATGTCGTTTGATATGTTTTGGACCTTGAGTTCCAAGTTTGAAAGTTTTGAAAACCAAAAGTATGAAAATCATGAACTTGAGGCTTGATTTGATGAACACGATGTTATATCGGCGATGTGATCGCACGAAAAAGTTTGTAATGTGTTTTTGATGTTGTGTACATGTTTGGTTGGGAGCCCGGGGGGCTCGGGTAAAGATTTGGTAGGCCGTTGGTTCAAATTCTGAATTTTTGCACTGCTGGTTTTTCACCCAGCTGTTGGCTTCGCAAATGCGAAGAATTTCTCGCAAATGCGAAGGTGACAGGTCAATGTTGGGTTCGCAAATGCGAACCCTTGATCGCAAATGCGAAGGGGTGTCCAGGACTGCTTGGTTCGCAATTGCGAACATAACCTCGCAATTTTGAGGCCCTCAATTAAACGCCTGGCTTCGCAAATGCGAAGCTCCTGTCGCAAATGCGAACATCCCTTGTCCTAGCCAGGTTCGCAAATGCAAGAATAGCAGGACCCAGACCTGCAGCGTTCGCAATTGCGAACAAATGTTCACAATTGGGATATCCGTAGCTGTGCAATTCTATACTTAAACGAATTTTTCAGTTCATTCTTCACTTTTTCAAAAACCCTCACACCACACACGAGCTCTCAAGGCCAAATTCACTCCAAAGCAATTGTAAGTCACTTTTTACTTAATTCTTTCAATTCCTAACACATTAAACATGTTTTTCAATAAGAATCAAAGGTTTTCATGGTAGAAATCCATATTTTTGGGTAGAACCTAGGTTTTTCATGAATTGGGCAATTGGACCTCGAATTGAGGTCCGATTTTGAAATAAATCATATAATTGAACTCGTGGGGGAATGGGTAACCGGATTTTGGTCCGAACCCTGAGTTCCGACCATGTGGGGTCAGGGGCATTTTGGGAAATTTTGGGGGTAAACATTGAGAAAATCATTTTTTAGCATTCAAACCAAGTTATTTAATATTTATTAATGTAATGGAACCAATTGTGATTAGATTCGAGCTAGTTGAAAGTGGAATTTTGGGGAAAAAGCTATAATTGAATAGTAATTTGGACTTCAAGGCTAGAGGTAAGTGTTTGTTCTATCCTAGCTTGAGGGAATAGGGTTATGTGCTATGTGCTATGTGATCGAGTGCGGTGTATGGGCTGTGGTGACGAGCATCCATACATTGGCGTCTTGCATGACCGTGAGTCATTGTTAATACTTGTTGTGAGACATATTTGAAGATAAATTGTTGAACCCTTGTCGGGTTGTAGAATTGTTATTGTTCTCCGTTGCCGGGACTTGTTGCGAAGTGAGATTTTGATTGCCCTTGCCGGGTCTTTGTTGTGATAATTATTGTGTCCCTTGCCGGGACGGTTCATGATTTATTGTTTTCATTCTCTGCCCTTAACTGTGATTGTTATATGGGTGAGGAAGAGTGATAATGCACGAAGGGTGATGTCGTGCCTTGATTTATTGATTATGCACGAAGGTTAATGTCGTGCCTTGATTTATTGATTTTGCACGAAGGTTAATGCCGTGCCATGTTATTGATTATGCACGAAGGATCATATCGTGCCTAGTTATTGAACCATGTACGAAGGATCATGCCGTACCATGGATGTGAGGATTATGTTATATTTCTTTCAGACCTTTATGTGTAGTATTCATGTAGTAGTTCGCGAGTTGGTGACTCCACGTCTTGGGTAGAGGATTTCAGTATTATTTTACCTTGAAACTGCTTATTACTATTTTTATAAAGTCTTCCGCACTTGTTTTATTAAGGTTATGATTTTGGTTGTTAAATTGAATATGAAATATTGCTAAAAACAGGATAGTGTGAATAAAGTGGCTTGCCTAGCTACCACAAGTAGGCGCCATCACGATCCCGATGTTGGGGGAAAATCCGGGTCGTGACACCAACAGAGACCTTCTTGTTTAATAAAATCATTAAACTTTAAATAGTGGCGTATTTAGAAAGCATATATATGTAAAACAAAACTAATAATATATAATCTACATACTTTATATTACAAAAATTATGGTTTATAACCAATATGTCATCTAAGAGGTGAAAGGGTAGGACCACAAGGGCGTATTCTGGTCATATGCATATATAAGTGATAAAAGCGATTCTGGAACTTTATATGTTGGACTTATGATTACTGCATTACTTTCATGTGCTTTAATATTTGTAAACTTGTAAGAACTGATTGTGTTTGTTGATAGTTGAAGTTCTCCATTGCAGGAAAAAAAATTTCCTGTTGCAACCTGAAACTGAAAAGCTTCAGAATGATATTGAGAAAGTGTGTACCGTATTGAGATGAGTATATATGACATTCATATATTAGTATGGACTAATTACTGAAAACAATTGGAATATGTTGCATGTTAAACAAAAGTGGAAGATTTAACAAAATGTGGAGCTCGAGCAGAAGTTTAGGGAGCGCTAATTGACGACTTTTCAATATTTAAGGGATTCCAGTGCCATATACCCCTGGTTCTCTTCTTCTCCTATTACAGTATCCAGGAGTTTTTGAATAATATCATTAGGAGTTTATCTATAGAAAATCATATCAGACACTCCTTGTGTGAATTAATATGAAGAAAGAAACTAAAATCATGGCCAACAATTTCAGTGAATAAATAGATCTAACATGTGTTCCATCCAATATTATAACAACTTACATTATTGCAACTCTACATATTTATGCAAATGGACTATAGTAGAACCAATGACCGAAATATCAGAAGAAAACAAATAGAAAAGATGGTCTTATGAAAAATAAAAGAAAGAATTTAAAAAGAGTTAACTCACTTGCATGGACTCCACTAATTGGTAATTATTTTAACTTCAGCAATGCACTTATCTAACTCATCCAAAACAGAGAAACTTTATTGAGAGATGGTTTGAGTCAGCCTCTCAGAGCAACTATCTCGAACAGAAAGTAATCTATATTTATAAATGAGGATTACAGTTAGAACTATATGTTAAAAGATAGATATGAATGTAGATACACGATTAAAATATATTTAATTATGTTTTAAACTCGTCAGATTGAGGAAAAGTAGGATTAATCCACAACTTTGACGTATTTCAAGTGTTACGCACAGAATATGAATCTGAAAAAAAAAAATTATGCTAACATGTGATGAATAACTTTAACAAAGTAATGTGAAATGTAATAGTGGCATGTTACCTTGATATTTATGGACTTTTATGAGCTGCATAACAACAATAACAGACTGGTTGTTAGAACTTAAAAGGTAAGGTATAACTTGATCAACAAATTCGCCTTAGAATGTAGCGGATAACTTGTTCCCCCTATCAAATTGAAATATGGTATAATTTTTTGAATATGTAATTACATAACATATCAGTAATCCATGGTTGTGTGTTTATTCTTACTCATTATCTTCTAGTTCGATATCTATAAACTTCTTAGAAATTTCACATTCTTTTTGCGTGTGTACCTCACTAAAATTGAGAATTTCTCTGATAACATCTAAAGAAAAAAACAGTTAAAATAAGTATCATAAATCTATTTTAAATAAATATGTTTAAAAAAAGATGTTACAATAGGTAGCAAAATTTTTTTAACAATTAACGAAAAAAGGTATGTTGAAAAAAAATGTAAAAATAAATTAAGGTAAAAAACAAATATTTCCAAATAATTCAGTCTCTTTAACAACAACTTTATTTATCAATTGATGATATGGTCGCAGATCAAAGATATTCATTGGGAAAAGAGGATGTCCTTTGAGTAAACGTCAGCATAAATCTATGATTTGTGGTGTTGAACCTCTCCTTGTTTTGGAACACGATAAAGTTCGCCATAAAATATAATCCAAGCTCATTAATTTTTGTGTTGAAAAGATGCAAAACTGACTTTCTAATAAAAGCATGTATATGATCGCCCTACAAAGAACAATAAATAATAATTATTATTTAGAGAAAAAATACAGAGATGAAAAAGAGAGGCATTCACGAAGAAGGATTAGATTTGAAAAATACATTGTATGCCAAGTTTTCTCCATTGAAAGAATTGAAAGCAGAATTTCTTGATTTAAATAAAGAGTTTGCTCATTCTCAAACACATAATTATAAGTCACTATTTGAGAAGGCTAAATCACAAGTGATTATTGACTACAGCGCATATGCTCCACCCGCCTACTCTTTTCAAACTACTTTGCAGTGTAATATAGAAAACTACATCCATCCAAATAGTTTGTAGATGATTTCAAATCATAATTAAATTTTGATAAAAATATTCCTTGTTATTTCATGGATCTAAGAACACTGATTCATGAATCATCTTCTGATGTGGTAACCTGGGAACCAAATAAATAGAGACCAAGTATGCTAAAGATGCAGTTAATTTTCAAGGATATGATCGAAGGATCATGTCATAACATTGATAGAATAAAGGTAATCTTTTTCCTGGAGCAAAATGAACACCACTCCCCTTATTTGTTTAAGTGATTAGCAGTAGACAAACACATACATATGTGGAAAAAGTAATCATGGGTTGTTGGTATTGAGATAAACTAATTCACATCTATCTATAATTAAAAGCTGGGGATAAAATCCACCTCTTTTACTGATTTCTTCATAAAAAAGATACAATAAATAACAAATTACTCCGATTTTGCATTGTTAAAATAAAGTTAGTCGATATCAGTTATGTAAGTTTTTCAGACAACCTTTGTATAAACTAATAGTCTATATAACTTAATTTTTTATATATGTGATGACAACTACCTTAGTAGAACAACATGAAAACAAAATTCATGCTTTCAAATAAATAAACTGAATTCATGAAAACATAATTCATGCTTTGGAAGAGAAAAGAAAATCTATGTATAATATTGAAATTTCAAAGACCAAAAAGGAATTAGCAAGCGAATAACATATTTAAAATACATTTTTATCTTTTAGAACCAATTCAATCGAGAATATATTGCCTGGATTAAAAGGACCAATTACACACTTTGAAATGAAAATGTTTATTCATAAGAAAGTTGAAAATAGGATGATCCTCCGCTGTATATCAAAGTCAAAAAATATTTAGCCTTAATAATATGAGACTGCCTTTACATGTGGTACATATTTATTTCTTCATCTTTGTTTCTTTTTACCATATTCCTACGAAATATCTGAGTTCATATGACATAAAAGAGTGACTCACATTGGACTAACCTCAATGACGGAAAAAGTGAGAGCTTTTAGCAATGAAAACTAACAGACAATGGCTTTCTATAATTGGGGACCTAATTATATGCTCAACTATGTTAGTTTAAGTGTAATGTTCTACTGTTATTTAAGAAATCAAAATTATTGCATCATCTGTCTGTTCATTGGACCTTGCGTCTTCTACACGGCTGCCAAGCTTAATAATGTCTTCAACAAAAATCTTCACATCTGCAACAAAAAGACTCATCATAAGTTAGAAGTAGCAGAAATAGGGAGAAGTTCAGTTTTTGGCTCAAATTTGAAAGATATTGTTAACTCCCCATAAACTTACAAGGCAATAAGATAATTAATTGCTATCCAACTGTTGAGCAAATACATAAATCTCCATTATAGGTCTTAGTAAGAGTTGCTACTTATAAAAGTGCGGTTATTTCAGTAACAAAATATAGCAACTTCACTTTCAACCCAAAGAAGATCTTCTTTGAATTAAACATCTAACTCAAGAAATTAAAAGGAATGGAAAAATGCTAAAAGAAAAGTAAACAACAGACACTGTAAGGTGACATCTCCCTGACTTCTTTGGAAAAATGAGGGTCATTATCATGAATCTAGAACGGTTTTCCCAGCAACGTGGGTAGTTGAACGGTTTTTTATACCCACCCATGTTTATTTAATAATTTTAAACAATGAAAAATCAAAATTTTCCAAGGGAAGGTAGTTTTCAACAGTGACGGTTTTGAAATTTAATTTCATTCGTGTACTTCCAATAATTTAAAACATTGACGGTTTTGACATTGACGGTTTTGAAATTTAGTTTCAGTTTGTACTTCCAAAGAAATTGGAAGTTTGTCTGAATATGCCACGTGTCTATTTGTTATACAACCAATTGGCTTCATGATATGCTTTTATCCCTAGCTTTTAAGAATATACAGATTATTTTTTGTTTTACGTTTAGAAGATAAAATAAATTATGGAATACAAATCAAAAACAACACTACCCACTATTGAAAAAAACTAATTATTCTTTGGTTTCCTTTTAGGATTAACCTTTTTGCTGCTTAAATTAAATATGTCCATCGCAAGGGAGAATTGAATGGACGGGTAATTAATTGCAATAGAATAGGTATTTCTTGTAATTACTTTTAAAATGGGTTATTATGGGTAAATATTTTTGATTAGGTAGGTATATGTACAACTGAAGAATACATTCCAATACAACTGAATATAAATAGGCGATTTGGGCGATCTAGAGAGAGAAACAACCATGTGGCAAGCAAAAACGATGCTCCCCTGCCCCTCTGCCAGTCTTCTTCTCCAAGGCGTCAATAGCCATTTGAAAATTTGGGATGTGGTGTCTGAAGTTGGGCTTGCTAAAGCCTAAATATTCCAAGGCTGAAGTTGGCATAGCCATAAAACTTGGAATTACTACCTGATTCTCTTTCTATATTTCCTTCTATAAAAATTAGTCTTCAGCGTTTCTTATGGCAATCTTTCCTTCCAGTTTCTCAACTTTTTCTGTGATAAATTTTACTCTCTTTGCAATTCATATGGACCATTCTATAAAGAAGCAAGAATGGAGATTGACAGAACCATGCTGATAAACATTATTTATTCATTTACTTGACTCTATCAAAGTCATCCACCATCTGTTCCAAGGCAAAATCGGTCCTTGAATGGAAATTGAGAATTTGGGTAAAAAAACTTGGGTTTGTGGGAGAAGAGAGTCTGGTTGTATGCAAACAGAGAGAGATTGTATTGGCGTTTGCAGATACGCAGTAATTATATGAGAGAAAATATAAAAAGGGAGAGAAAAATAATAGTTAGCATATATGATGCCTTAATTGTAGTACATAACTATATTTAGATTTTTTGCAATAAAGGATAAAAGGTATTTATATGATGTAATATTTTAAAATGGTATTTATTATTGATAAATATGGTACTAAGGTTTTTCACAGGGTGTAAAAATTCCTTTTATCATACAACATCTCCATATTAGTAAAAGACTTGCTTTGGATTTGTAAAGAAATACCAGAAGGCCCATCTCATTCCTCAATCTCTGCAGTAATGTCTTCATTAGCATAACAATTGAATTCCTTATTGGTAGACGAATGTCGTCAGATAAAATTATGTATAGCCATGGTAGTTGTAACAAGATAATTCTAAGTGTCAACTTGAAAGATGGCACTGAGCGTAAAATAGAAATAACTTTAAATATAAAAATAATTATTATTTTCGTTAAAATAAAGTTAAGTATGTTGAAAATAAAATTAAAAAAGAGTAACTAATTTAATTTTTTTTAAATTTAAATTCAAAAGGAAACTAATTATTACCTAACCTAACTAATTTTGCCCTAAATTGCCAAGTGACCTATTGTGAGACAGTCACTTAGCTTAATGTGAGGCCCTTTCTTCTTCTTTTATTAATATATAGATAAAAAAATTATAAATATTCATTTGTTGGAAGAGAATTGATAATCCAAAGAAGAATGTAGATAATTTGATTTAGTATGATAAAAGAAGAAGATAATTTGGAAAGTTACAATACATTACACAAAGAAAAAATCAAACATAGAAAAGTCAAAAAAGAATTTGAAAAGTTACAATATATTCATATACTCCATATGATATCCCTAATTTTAAAAGAATGGTAGAAACTAGAAACAAAAAGAAAACAAAAGGTTTAAATTAGTAAGGGATAGTTTGAGAAATATAAATTTATGATGCGGATAGTTTTGTCTTGAATAAATTAATTTTTTGCTTCTGCTTCTGCTTCTTGGAAGAAGCTAGAATTTTTCGCTTCTTCCCAAAAATAGAAAAATTGCTTTTGCTGCTGGCCAAAGGTACTTCTTTATCGTGGCCAAACAATTTAAATTTTTTTAAACCTAAAAAAATACTTTTGACCTCCTAGAAACTTGGCCAAACAGGCTCTAATAGCCTTTAGTCAAGCGTCTTTTTGGCCAAGCTTTTGGAGGGAAAAAGTACTTTTGAGGAGAAGCAGAAGCACTTTTGGAGAAGCAAAAAAAGTAGCTTCTCTCCAAAAGCATTTTATTGGAGAAGCACTTTTAAGCAAAATATACTTAGAAGTAGTTTTTTAAAGCTTGGTCAAATACTAATTGCTGCTCAGAAGTACTTTTGAAACTAATTAGTCAAACACAAACTGCTTATTGCCAAAAGTACTTTTGAGAAAAACACTTTTGAAACAAAGCACTTCTCAAAATAAGCTAATTTTTGAAGCTTGGCCAAAAGGGCTATAAGTGTATTTTTCTGAAAAGTGCTTTTGGAGAGAAGCTATTTTTTTCTGCTTCTCGTCAAAAACACTTTTTTTCCTTCCAAAAGCATGGTCAAACACCTCAATTTTTGGTCAAAAATACTTTTGGAAAAAAAAATACTTTTAACATAAAATAAACTTGGCCAAACAGTATAAGAATTGCTTAATATTTTTTTTAATTAAAAAGAACTCGACCGTAGTATTTTTAGGTGAAGTTGGTTTTAGGTGATGATGAGTTAACAAAGCTGTCGTCTTTGTAAATCTCAAGAATCACACATAGAGATGAGCTGGCTCATAAGAGTTTAAAAAAACCCTGCACTTTAATCGGTTGTTTCCTATATATATATATATATGTTTGACTCAAAAGTTGTTGAACACTTTTGAGCAAATCAATTAATATAAATGAAGGGTCAAGATCGATCATTGGATTTGTATATATGGTATCCTTATGAAAAGATAATGAATTTTAGTCAAGTATAAAGAACAAATGAGCAGTAAAATGTTAACAGTAGAGAGAAAAATGGTAAAGAGAGAGAGAGTTGTATTATTAATGATCAATAATACTTGTGTTACAAATGAGGGAGATCCTCTTTTATATAGAGGAGCGGTTCCCTCGCCAGCATATAACATCGCCCTAAGGCTACTACTATTACAGTGGAAATACAAGGAAAAGGGGGGTCGGGGACGTCCACCTGGACTGGCTCATCGACGCGTCGCTATGGACAGGGACATATCCTTCTCGACATGCGGCCGTGAGGAAGGACATCTCCAAATGTCGTCGGCCTCGTAAGGAGGTGGCCCCGGCCTGTACTGCATCCGAGTCGGCCATGCGTATGTACATACTCGCCTTATTTTACATCCGATTCGCCCCCATACAGATAGTCCCTCCGCCTATTAGAGATGTGTTCGAAGTGCATCTGCAATGGGAGAATAAAGCCAGCCCATATTGGGTCCGTATACACGCGCACAAGTGGCACGTTCTTCTGAAACGCCGCCTGCTGACGGCGTACGTCATATGTACTGTTGTTTTCAATGCATGTCATAAAAATGATTTGTTGTTTCGGTTTCCCGCCTCTTTTTTGGTGCAAAAATCCTTCGAATTTCGCGTAGCGATTCATTTTAAATAGAAGATAGTTTCAAGGCTTTCCACTCTTTAGATCATCAGAAATCTTTTGCTCCTAACTTTTTTCCATATACCTTGCAACCTTTTCCTCTGTTCCTTGTGTTCTTGCTACTGCCTCATTAGTATATCCAATCAATACTTCAAGAAATGGCTAAGGGTAACCGTCGCCGGGAATGGAAGAGGGTGATGCTACTTCTAGAGCCTCCCGGCAGTCAAAGGGTAGCAAGAAGGTTCGTAAACCTCTTGTCCCTTTGACTGTGGAAAACCTCCTCCCTCGCGAAATGCATGTTCGGAGGGATTTCTCAACGCCAGCGGAGACCCCCGAGTGGGAGAGATCCATATATACTGTGACTCTTCTTCATGACCTCCGAGTAGCTTGCCGATACCGGAGGCGGTGGTGATACGTACGGCCAGGAGGGACCTGGTCTACATTCACAGGTCGGGGTTCTGCGCCATCTATGAGTATCTGTTCATAATGGGATGTGGACTCCCAATCTATCCGTTGGCGGAGGAGTTGTGCCAATTTTACAACATTTGCCCGGCCCAGTTCACTCCGTGCACGTGGAAGATCTGTCGAATATTGACGATGTATGCGAAGAGAGCCAGCGTAGATGTCACTGTCCATCACCTGCTACAGCTGTTCAGCCCCGGCTTTTTAAGGGGAAAGATGTTGCAACTAAAGAATTGCGGGACAAAGGGCTTAGTCGTCGAGGTGGACGATAAGCCCAACCGCCAGTTTTGGGTAAAATACTTCTTCGTCCGTACCTCGGACCTGGTGGCGGACACAGCCGAGTTTCCGGAGGCGTGGAACGATAATTGTAAGTATCAACCTGTGCATTTAGCGTCATTACGTTTACTCGGCTTTCTGCCGTTTTTAGATACTAATGCTTACTGTTTTCTGTGTACGCAGTGAGGGCGCGTATGCCTCAGTCCGTGCCTGACATAAGGTCATGGGTGAGACGGCTGATCCCCTACGCTGAAGAGTGTAGGACATGGGCCGCCTTCACCCTCAAATACGGCCTTCCAGGTATAGTTTTAATTTGTTGACTTTGCCGCTTATTTAGGTGCCGTTATACCTGACACTTTGTTTACTTGTTTTTGGCAGCTCGGAACGTATTGCGGAGACGGAGACGCCGTGCCGCCAGTTCCCCGCCGTCGGAAACCGAACTTGTGTTTGTTGTAAGGGAAGGTTCCCTCGAGACTGCTCAGCCTAAAGAGGGCCGAGCGGACATAGTAGCACCCGGTGACGAAGTTGCCGAGGCCGCCTGCTCGGAACATGACCATGTCATCCGGGAGTCTGTCTTAGCTGACATTCCCGGACCTTCTCGTTCTGCGCTTGAGCCGGTCGTTGACCAGGCATCCGGGGCGGAGTTACGCCTTCGTCCCTTGCTGTTGAAGAGGGCGCTTCATCGGATGATGAACCGTTGGAGCGGAAGAGGCGTAGGCTGCTCCTTGGAAAGGGAGTGGCAGTAGAACAAAGGGAGGTGGTAACTCGCCGCCCTGATTCGAGACCGTTCTTTATGGCTGACACTATCCGATCCGAGAGGGCGACACTTATGAGGGCGGTTGTGGTGGACGCTACTCCTCCATGTGCCGAGGGCGAAAGCGCTCCAGCTATCGCTAGTGGGACGGTAGACGGGGGGCAACTACTGTTGAGCCGGCCTCCGAACCTGTGGGCGTGCCGCCGCCGGAAGGTGTTGAGGTGGCTTTTGAACCTACGGACGTGCCGCAGCTGGAGTATGCCCGAGTGAGCATGATGGAGGCGGGTCGCAGCCGTCGGATCATGATCCCCACGGGGTATAACCTACTGCTAGAGAGCGAGCAGGCCGGGACGGACATGTCCATGTTGTGTGGGGCTGCCGAAGCGGAGTCTCTGAAGACGGTGAGCGACAGAGACTTATCTCGTGGAGTTGTCGGTGCCGCTCTGCAGGTATGACTCGATCATTGTGTCATTTTGTTTTCCTTTCTTTCAAGGTTTTGACTTATTTTCTTTCTTTCTTCCTTCTCTTTTCAGACCCTTATTTTGGAGGTCGAGCGGAGCCGGAGGGATCAGAAGAAAATTGCTACCCTCCGAAAGGTATCGAAGAAGTACAAGGAGGTCCGAGACAAGCACAAGATGCTTGCGGACTGCTATACCCAAGACCCTAATTTCCGAGTCTTCCGCGAGAGCCTGCAGGCGATGAAGGAATAGCTGCGCAAGCGGACGGCCCAACTAGAAAGGGCTGATACTGATCTGATGGCCGTAGTGACCCGGAACGCTGAACTAGAGAATCTTCTCCAGCAGTGGGAGGTGGAACTGGATCTCGGTCGCGTAGCGATGATGGAGGCGGCCGAGCTACGTGCCAAGGTTGGCGCCCTGTCGGCCGAGCTTCAGGCAGCTTCGGCTAGTACGGCAATCTCTCAGCAAGTGGAGGCAGTTGCCCCAATTAGCGACATGTCTCGTAAAGCCCAAGACATGCTTGTGTATGCCGAGGCGAGGCGGACCGTGTTCGAGGAACTGCTGGCCGCTGGCAGAGCCACCGAAGCGGAAGTTGACGATCAGCACCGCCTGGTCAGGGTAGCTCGTGAAGCCTGTGGGTACGATCCTGATTCTCTAGTTCAGACGATCGGCTCCTTTGCAGAGGTGGACCAGCTGGGCACCAGGTCCTGGATCGAGAGGATGTTTCAGGACGAGGGTGAGGATAGTGCATCTGGAGCGGAGGGTGGCGACGGGGGTATTGGTAGTTAGATAGGACTTGTATATATTTGTAATCTGTAATCCCCTGTAACTTTGTAACCATATTCAATAAAGAAACTTTTATCAACTTCTCCAGAGTTTTTTATTGTCCTTCCTTTATTTTTATTTCCTTACTGTTCGGGGCGTAGCCCTCTATTTGAGTGAGGTCGAACTTATAAAAGTTTTTATGGCGAAGGCACTTAGCCTGAGTCCCAGATCGAACGAGGTCGAACAAATACTTTAATGTCGAGGGCACTTAGACTGAGTCTTAGTTCGAGCAAGGTCAAACTTACATAAATTTTTATGGTGAAGGCACTTAGCCTGAGTCCCAGATCGAACGAGGTCGAACCTGTACTTTGGTGTCGAAGGCACTTAGTCTGAGTCTTAGTTCAAGCAAGGTCGAACTTACATAAATTTTTATGGCGAAGGCACTTAGCCTGAGTCCCGAATCGAACGAGGTCGAACCTGTACTTTGGTGTCGAAGGCACTTAGCCGGAGTCTTAGTTCGAGCAAGGTCGAACTTACATAAACTTTTATGGCGAAGGCATTTAGCCTAAGTCCCGGATCGAACGAGGTCAAACCTGTACTTTGGTATCGAAGGCACTTAGCCTGAGTCTTAGCTCGAGCGAGGTCGAATTTATATAATTTTTTTATGGTGAAGGCATTTAGCCTGAGTCCCGGAGCAAACGAGGTCATACCTATACTTTGGTGTCGAAAGCACTTAGAGTGAGTCAAGGCCTTAGCCTCTGCTTTTAACTGGAGGGGGCCGTAGCCTCTCCTTTCATTGTTAAGGCCTTAGCCTTTTATTTTAACTGGAGGAGGCTGTAGCTTCTCCTTCCGTTGTTAAGGCCTTAGCCTTTTGTTTAGACTGGAGGAGGTCGTAGCCTCTCCTTTCGTCGTTAAGGCCTTAGCCTTTTGTTTAGACTGGAGGAGGCTGTAGCCTCTCCTTTCGTCGTCAAGGCCTTAGCCTTTAGTTTTAACTGGGGGAGGCCGTAGCCTCTCCTTTCGTTGTTAAGGCCTTAGCCTTTGGTTTTAACTGGAGGAGGTCGTAGCCTCTCCTTTCGTTGTTAAGGCCTTAGCCTTTGGTTTTAACTGGAGGAGGTTGTAGCCTCTCCTTTTGTCGTTAAGGCCTTAGCCTTTTGTTTAGACTGGAGGAGGCCGTAGCCTCTCCTTTCGTCGTCAAGGCCTTAGCCTTTCATTCATTGGAGGTGGTCGTAGCCTTTCATCTATTGGAGGTGGCCGTAGCCTTTCATTTATTGGAGGTGGCCGTAGCCTTTTATTCATTGGAGGTGGCCGTAGCCTTTCATTCATTGGAGGTGGCCGTAGCCTTTCATTTGTTGGAGGTGGCCGTAGCCTTTCATTCATTGGAGGTGGTCGTATCCTTTTACACATTACGGCCGTAGCCCTTTATACATTATGGCCGTAGCCCTAGTCCTTGTGATACACCATTCGTGCCAGTTGGCAGTATGCTTGGTGTATCAGAATAACCTTGTAAACGATTCCGGGCATCTCCTTCGTCGCCTCATTAAAAACCTTTCCGAAAAAACCCAATTGGGACAAAACTCGGATGAGGGAAAAAGAGTACGGCTTGGGGGATGCCTTTCAGAAGTGGAAACGTTTGAGGTGTGTGATGTTCCAGTTGTTTTGTAGTATCTTTCCGTCCATGGTCTCTAACTTGAAGGAGCCTTTGTCTGCTGCTGCGATGATTTTGTAGGGTCTATCCCAATTGGTGCCCATCTTCCCCTCGTTGGGATCTTTGGATGCAAGTGTTTTGTCTTTTGACACACAGTCGCCTGTCTTGAGTGGACGAATTTTCGTCCTTTTGTTATAGTATCTCTCGACCTGCTGTTTTTGGGCCACTAACCTGATGTGGGCCATTTCTCTTCTTTCTTCGGCTTCGTCCAAGTCTTGTAGTCGGCTCGCGTCATTCTCATCTCCGCTTGTGTATGAGTATTTGAGACTTGGTACGCCGACTTCGACTGATATGATGGCGTCGGTCCCGTAGACTAATGAGTAGGGAGTCTCTCCTGCGGAGGATTTGGGGGTGGTTCTATGTGCCCATAATACTTATGGTAGCAACTCGGGCCACAATCCCTTGGCGTCTTCGAGTTTTTTCTTCAGGATGTTTAATATGGTCTTGTTGGATGATTTTGCTTAGCCGTTGGCGGCTGGGTGATATGGCGTTGAGAGTATTCTTTTGATGGGCCATTTGTCGAAAAAGTCGGTTGTCTTTTGTCCTATGAATTGTCATCCATTGTCACACGTTATCTCTTTGGGGATGCCGAAGCGACATATGATGTTTTTCCAGATGAAGGCTATGACTTCTTGCTCGCGGATCTGGGCGTAGGGACCTGCTTCTACCCACTTAGAAAAGTAGTCAGTTAAAACTAATAAAAAACGTACCTTTCCTCGTCCGGCAGGTAGCAGTCTGACTATGTCCATATCCACTTGATGAAGGGCCATGGGGATATGACCGAGTGAATGGGCTCTCCTAGCTGATGTATCATGGGAGCAAACTTTTGACATTTTTCGCATCGCCGGACGTATTCTGCCGCGTCATTTTTCATGGTAGGCCAATAGTATCTGGCCCGTATTAGGCACCGTACGAGTGCTCGATTTCCCATATGGGCGCCGCAATGGCCCTCATGGACCTCTTCCAGCACCAGCGTCGTTTGGTTAGGTCCTAGGCTCTTAGCCAGGGGTCCTCCAAATGTTCTTTTGTAGAGATCATTGTTCATCAGGCAGTATCTTGCTGCCTGTGTGCGAAGCTTTCTGGCTTCTTTTTTGTCGTGTGGTAGGGGCCTTTCCTGCAAGTATGACACAAACTGATTGCGCCAGTCCCAAGTTAGGTGCAGAGAGAATACCTCGATGTGGTCGGTGTCGGAGTGCATGAGGGTGACGGTGCTCTCTTTGTTTAGGTTAGTGGCTATTGCGGCCAGTTTAGCCAGCCCGTCGGCTTCGGCGTTATGTACCCTACGAACCTGTTCGAAGCGACACTCGTCGAATTGGGCCATCAGTTTACAGACCTCGACTTGATATTTCTGTAACCTCTGCTCCTTGATCTGATAAGTCCCGGCGACTTGATTTACCACAAATAGCGAGTCGCAATGCAGGATCAGTTGGCGGACCCCGTACCTGGCGGCTAGTTTTAAACCTGCAATAACAGCTTCGTATTCCGCCTCGTTGTTATTTATCTCGGGGCATAGTATGGACTGGCGAATGACTTCGCCCGTAAGGACTTTGAGAACGAGTCCCAGTCCTGATCCCAAGGCGTTCGCGGCCCCATCGATGTGGATATCTAGAGGTCGATGTTAGGAGCCGTTTGCAGGGCCTCCTTCTCTGCCTCAGGCGAGATTTTGGCACTGAAGTCGGCTATGAAGTCGGCGAGGACTTGCGACTTGATGGTGGTTCTGGGATATAGGTGATGTCGTGCTCGCTGAGCTCTATGGACCATCTGGCGAGACGGCCCGATAGTTCGGGCTTGTGCCTATGCTTTTTAGAGGGAAGGTGGTCACTACTCGGATGGGGTGGCATTGGAAGTAGGGTCTCAGTTTTCGGGAAGCCATGACCAATGCCAATGCCAACTTCTTGAGGTGTGGGTACCGAATCTCGGCGTCCACTAGAGTCTTACTAATGTAATAGATAGGTGATTGCGTACCTTTTTGTTCGCGGACGAGCACTTCGCTGACCGCAACCTTTGAGACAACCAGATATGTCAGCAGGGGTTCGCCTGGTTCTGCCTTTGCCAACTGTGGTGGGGACGTCAGGTACGTTTTCAATTCTTGGAGGGCTTTGACGCATTCGTCATTCCAGTGGAACCCGTTATCTTTTCTCAACACATTGAAGAATTTGTGGCACATGTCCGACGATCGGGAGACGAAGCGAGAGAGGGAGACTATTCGGCCTATCAACTTCTGAACCTGTTTCTTGCTGGTAAGTGCTTCGGGTATCGAGGCAATCGCCTTAATTTGGTCGGGGTTGACCTCGATCCCTCTCTGTGATACGAGGAAGCCAAGGAATTTCCCGGACGCCACGCCAAAAGCGCATTTTTTGGGGTTCAGCTTCATTCCATAGTTGTTTAATATATCGAAGGTCTCTCGCAAGTGGTCGATATGATCCTTCTTCCTCGCTGATTTGACTAGCATGTCGTATATGTAAACCTCCATGGTTTTCCCAAGTTGCTCCTTGAACATCTTAGTGACCAACCTTTGGTAAGTAGCCCCCGCATTCTTTAGCTCAAAGGGCATCACCCTGTAGCAGTAGGTGCCTTGGTGGGTGATGAAAGTGGTTTTCTCCTGATCTTCCTCGGCCATCAGAATTTGGTTATAGCCGGAATAGGCGTCCAAGAAGCTTAATAGCTCATGTCCGGCGGTGGCGTCGATTAGTTGGTCGATGTGAGGCAGGGGGAAAAAATCCTTAGGTCAGGCCTTGTTTAGGTCGATGAAATCCACGCACATCCTCCATTTTCCGCTTTTCGTTTTTACCATTACCACGTTAGCGACCCATTGCAGGTACTTTGACTCTCAGACGGAACCGTTAGCCAGCAACTTGTCTACCTCCTCTCGGACCGCCTCACTAATGGCGGCATTAAACTTCCTCCTGACTTGCTTTACTGGCGGATGTAATGGATCCATGTTGAGCCGGTGGGTGGTGATATCTGGCGAGATCCCTGGCATGTCTGCATGGGAAAAAAGAAAACGTGTCTGCATGTTTAGTTAAGAATTCATGGTACTTACCTGGATTGACGAGTCCGTGACCGATGTAGGCCTTCTTCTCAGGGTCGTCCTGATCTAGTTGAACCGGGTCGAGCTCCTCAACCGTAGCTTTGAAGGCTTCTATGATGTCTGGATCCCTTATGGCATCGGTCGTCGGGTCCGCTTGGGTCCCCAACATGGTTGATTGCTATGCTTCTGCACTCGCCCCGCTTAATTGCCTGGTGTGGGCGCAGTCTTGAGTTATCTTGTAACATTCTTGCATTGTGCGTGGCTCCTCTTTGATGCTGAATATTCCCCATGGGGTAGGGAATTTGATCACTTGGTACAGGCTTGACAGGACGGCTTGCATGGCGTGTATCCATGGGCGCCCAATGATGACATTGTAGGCTGTCTCCTAGTTCATCGTGTGGAAGGTAGTTTCCAGGGTGACACCCCCCGCGAGGACGGGCAGGGTCACCTCTCCTGATGTGTGCTCTACTGCATTGTTAAAACCAGTTAGAGTTATGCACCTGGGGTTATTCTATCCTCGAGTCCCATCTGTAAGAGGACTCTTGGGTGAATGATGCAGGCGCCGCTTCCGTCATCAATCATGACTCTCCTGACATCGATATCAATGATACGTAGAGTAATAACTAAAGCATCATAATGAGGGAAACACAAACCATCGGCGTCAGACTTATCGAAGGTGATACTTCCTTCGAGGTCGTCGTACCGTTCGTGGGAGATGGTCCTCTTCAGTCGGTGTGTGCTGGCTAATTTTACATGGTTAATGGCGACATCGTCTCCTTCTCCGACGATCATATTTACTGTACATGTCGGAGAGGGCGACTTTGGGGGTCCCCGAGAGTGCTCCCATCCGTGCGCAAAATTAGCTTTCCCTTTGTCGCTGAGCAGCTCCTTTAGGTAACCCTGGTTGAGCATTCTGACGACTTCCTGTCGCAGACCGATGCAGTCTTCAGTCCGGTGCCCTCGTTCCTGGTGGAACTCCATAGGACGTTTGACTTTCTTGTGGCTGGGTGCGATTTCATCTTTTGGGGCCACTGCACCTTAGTGCCGAGCTTCTCCAGTGCGTACACTACTTCTGAAGATGAAACACAAAAGTTATGAGAGGAAAGTAGAGGGGGCGTACCTCGTTAGTTCCTGAGTGGGGCGAGGTGGCGTTGCACGGCGTCTGTATGACGTGGGGGCGGAAACGAGGATCTCGTGTAGGGTTGGTGTCGCTCCTTGCTGGGACGAGGGGGAAGTTCCCAGCGTCCCTCATGCCGCCGATCTCTTATTGTGTTCAGGTTCACGACCGCTAGCCATCGGGTTGGTCCGTTAAGATCCTCCTTATCTGCCCATACCTCGGCGCAGTAGGCATTATGGATCTCGTCCCAGTTCGTGGGAGGGTACTTCATGAGCCGGCTTAGCAGGTTTTTGGTTGCCCTAGAGCCGTCCCTGCTAAGTCCGTTCTGGAAGGCCTCTACCACTATTTCCTCCGACATATTTGGCAGGCTCATTCTTACACTATTGAACCTGGCGAGGAAGTCCCTGAGGCATTCGCCTACGGTTTGTCTGACGGCGAATATGTCATTCACCCTTGCCTCCGCTTTCTTAGCGCCGTCATGTGCAGTGACGAACTTGTCCGCCATCTCCTCAAACGTTGAGATTGCTTTGGCAGGTAGTTGAGAGTACCAGGTCAACGCTCCTCCGGTTAGCGTTTCGCCAAAATTCTTCAGCAGCACTATGGTACCTGTTCTTTAGACAAGTCATTACCTTTTACTACAGTGATGTAGTGGATGAGGTGATCCTCAGGATCGGTGGTTCCGTCGTACACCTTCAGGTAAGGGGGCATCTTGAAGGTTTTCAGAATGGTGTAGGGTGCTGCTTCTTCGGAGTAGGATTGTTCCACAAACCTTCCTACATCCCGTTTGGGTAGTAGTTTAGGCTCCCCGGGAATTTTATCAACCCTATCTTGGTGCTCCTTCATCTGGTCGCGGAGGGCCTGGTTTTCGCTTTCCACTTCCTTCATTTTTGTGAGGATGGAGGCTAATGTATCATCGTGTGTTTGCGTCTCGAGGAGTTGGCCGTTGGTCCGTGTTTCTTCCTGTTAGTCTGTCGTAGTGGTGTTGCTCGTTGTTGGCGCTGCATTTCCGCAGCCTCGCGGTGGCTTTTCGACTAGGCTGCTCAGGGTGCTGGTCAGGCATTCTTCCAGTAGTCTCTTGACTGCTGGGGGTGCCTCTTTTGGATCAGAGGTTTCCCTTTCCTGCGGGGTAATATGGTTCCCGAAGGGGGGAGGGGAGGCCTCTGCTTCAGCCGCGGCAAAGGGAGTAGCATTGATGGCTGAGCTACCGCCAGCCTCGTTCATGGAACTCAGGAGTTTTATGGTAACTTCTGCCACAGCCTTGGATCGTGTGTTATTTTCGTCCATTTTTCAAACTTTTTCCGATGATCGGATCTTGCGAATGTATACTACGAGTTTGATTCTCGAAATCCCCACAGACGGCGCCAAATTATTTGACTCAAAAGTTGTTGAACACTCTTGAGCAAATCAATTAATATAAATGAAGGGTCAATCGGAATCAATGGTAATATATGTTGAAGATCGATCGTTGGATTTGTATATATGTTATCCTTATGAAAAGATATTGAAGTTTAGTCAAGTATAAAGAACAAATGAGCAGTAAAATGATAACAATAGAGAGAAAAATGATAGTGTCACGACCCCAAATCCAGTCGTGATGGCGCCCAGCACATTGCTAAGCCAGCCTGACCAATCCATATCAACCACGGAGCTAGAAGCTCTCTTTAACCCATTTAAGCAAATTAATTCAAGAAATAACAACGATATATATAACGAAAACGGGGAACCAAGTCCCATAATACATCAACTCCCATAGACCAAGGGTCAAGAGTCATGAGCCTCTAAAGAACATAAGTGTATAAAGGTTTACAAGATACCAAGTGCGGAAAGAAAAGTCAATACAACATCAAAAGACAGTAGAAAGGAATATCGGGTCCTGCGGACTCTGCAGCTACCTCGAATATCCACAAACGTCGCCTCGCACAGCTACTGGATCACTGCTGAGAGGTACCTGGATCTGCACACAAGGTGCAGGGAGTAAAATGAGTACTGCCAGACTCAGTGGTAATAAACAAGGGTAAGACAGCGCAGATAAGAAATCCGCAATAAAGCACTATGTAAAGCTATGATCAGCTACCCTGTCATAGAATCAATCTCCACTGTACTTGTTCCAACAATTACCAATAAATAGCATAACAGCTAGCAGATGTAGCTAAATGCAATGCAATGCATGATATGAACGCTACGGCGTGTAGCCCGACTCCAATTTTGGGTACCCGTGCTCACTGTGGGGGTTCAGACTCCGGAGGGGCTCCTACAGCCCAAGACTCCGGAGGGGCTCCTACAGCCCAAGCACAATGTCGTGAATATATGTTGCGGCGTGCAGCCCGATCCACTACCAATCAGCTAAATGCAAATGCGGCCTTGCCAGCTCAAAAGTAGTTTTTTGAAAACTCTTTTATCATTTTTCAGTTGAAAACAGTAAATGTCAAGTTCCAGAGATTGGATATATCATGATAACAGTAATAGCTGCGGACTAGTAGTAAACTAGCATGTCTATGTGATAAGACAATGATAACGATCCTCGCGGGATCCAATAACTGGCTCACGGCCCACATGTATAATCAACCGCCCGAGAAGGGGGTTCCTCGGCTCAAGAGTGGCCATTATCACAATATATATATATACAACCATCCGAGAAGGAGGTTCGACGGCTCTAGAATAGCCAATAATACAGTATCAACAGGTCGGACTAATATATAGTCTCCAGTTCATGATCGACCCCGCACTCTCAAGAGTGTGCGTGTCTCGCCGCTATACGGCGTCACAAAGTGGTATACCGGGGTTTCGAACCCGCTCGTCATCACCCACATCTATTACTCACCTCAATACAGCGCGACGACTACTCCGCAATGCCCTTGCCACGAGAATCAAGCTCCGCACGTATAGAATCTGATCAAATACAGTAGAAATACAACAATTTAGGCCAATGGGACGACACCCAATCAATACAACTCAATTTACATCAAAATTCCCAAAGTTGTCAAAACCCGAGCCCCGGGCCCACATTCCGAAAATTTACGAAATTCACATTTCTGGAACCCTCGTCTCAATACGAGTCTAAGCATATCAATTTTACCAAAATCGGACTCCATTTGCCCACTCAAATCCTTGTTTTTCTACAATTTAGGCCTAGGGTTAAAACCCACCATTAATCTTCCATTTACAGGGAATTAACCAAGGATTTCATGTTAAAATGATGTAATTAAGCCACAAAACTTACCTCCAACGAATCCCCGATGAAGTACCAGCAATTCCCGTCAATTTCTCCTCTTGGAACTCAAAAATGGGGTTTTGGGTTAATGAACCCGTATGCCCTCTGTTCTGTGATTTTAATTCACTGCCAGTCGAATTTACCCTACGCGATCGCGATCTCCTCACGCGATCGCGATGCTCAAATTCACGGCCTCACGCGATCGCGACTTACTTCACGCGATCGCGAAGCACAGTCACCCTGCCTCACGCGATCGCATCATTCACTCCTGCGATCGCGTAGCATATTTCTCCTGGACCCCTTTCCTCTTCTACGCGATCGCGTATATTGGCCTGCGATCGCGATCAACACCCGTTCACCTCTACGCGATCGCGACTGTTACCCTGCGATCGCGATGCCTTATCTCCCAGCTCTACGCGATCGCATCCCCATCCCCGCGATCGCGGAGAGCAATTGTCTGCTGAGGTTATGACAGCAACCAGATTTTTCTCTTTTCTTTCAACAATGGTCCGTTTGGACCCCCGTATTCATCCCGAGACCCCCCGGACCCCAACGAAAACCACCAACATACTCCAACACATGATACGAACTTGTTCCAATCATAAAAACACCATACTAAACATCAAAATCATCAATTAACCACGGATTCAAGCCTAAGTTTCTTCAAAACTTTCAAAACTAACATTCAATCCAAAACCCGATCAAACGATGTCCGAATGACCTGAAAATTTGCAGACATATCCAAAATCACCTAACGAAGCTACTGCCACTGTCGGAATTCCATTCCGACCCCCGGATCAAAATCTCACCTACCGTTCGGATTTCGCCAAAATTCAACCTTAGCCAATTCAAGCCTATTTCTACACCGGGCCTCCAAATTCAATTCCGATTGTTCTCCTAAGTCGTAAATGATCCCCCGGAACTAGTCGAATCATCGAATCCGGTTCCGAGCACTCTAACTCAATAGTCAACTCTTGGTTGACTTTTCATATTCAAGCTTTCTTCAAATATGCTATTTGTTTCATTTTCCACCCAAATCACTCCTAACTCACCCGATATACTCTAATACTGTTTTAAAAACATAATATGTGCAAATGCAAGGTAACGGGGTGGTAATTCCCGTAACGACGGGCCGGGTCGTTACATTCTCCCCAACTTAAACAAACGCTCGTCCGCGAGCGGGTTAAGAAACATACCTGGAGCATCAAACAAGTGTGGATATCTACTTCGCATCTCTTGCTCGGTCTCCCAAGTTGCTTCCTCCACAGGACGACCTCTCCACTCCACTTTCACTGAAGCTATATCCTTAGATCTCAGCTTACGAACCTGTCGACCCAAAATGGCTACTGGTTCCACATCATAAGTCAAATCCTCATCTAGCTGTATCGTGCCGAAGTCCAACACATGAGACGGGTCTCCGACATACTTCCGGAGCATAGATACATGGAACACCGGGTGAACTCCCGACAAACGGGGTGGCAAAGCAAGCATATAAGCCACCTCCCCAACTTTCCTAAGTACCTCAAAAGGTCCAATGAACCTTGGGCTCAATTTTCCTTTCTTTCCAAATCTCATAACACCCTTCATAGGCGAAACTTTCAACAACACCTTCTCACCTACTGAATAAGACACATCTCGGACCTTTCGGTCTGTATAACTCTTCTGACGCGACTGAGCTGTGCGAAGTCTCTCCTGAATCACCTTCACCTTATCTAAAGCATCTTGGACTAACTCTGTCCCTAACAACCTAGCCTCGCCGGGCTCGAACCAACCAACTGGAGACCTACACCGCCTCCCATATAAAGCTTCATACGGCGCCATCTGAATGCTGGACTGATAGCTATTATTATAAGCAAACTCCGCCAAAGGCAAATAATCAGCCCATGAACCACCAAAATCAATGACACAAGCACGCAACATGTCCTCCAATATCTGAATAGTACGCTCAGACTGCCCATCCGTCTGTGGATGAAATGCTGTGCTCAACTCTACCTGTGAACCCAACTCTCGCTGAAATGTCCTCCAGAACTGAGATGTGAACTGGGTACCTCTGTCTGATATAATGGAAATAGGAACTCCATGCAATCTCACTATCTCACGGATGAATATCTCTGCCAACCGCTCCGAGGTATAGGTAGTACACACTGGGATGAAGTGAGCTGACTTAGTCAACCTATCCACAATCACCCAAACCGAATCAAACTTCCTCGCTGTCCGAGGGAGTCCACTAACAAAGTCCATAGTTATTCTTTCCCACTTCCACTCCGGAATATCAATACGCTGGAATACACCACCAGGTCTCTGATGCTCATACTTGACCTGCTGACAGTTTAGACACCGAGCCACATGGCTCACAATATCTTTCTTCATCTTTCTCCACCAGTAATGTTGCTTCAAATCCTGGTACATCTTCGTGGCTCCTGGATGAATAGAATACCGCGAGCTATGGGCTTCCTCCAATATCAATTCACGAAGGCCGTCAACATTGGGCACGCATATCCGGCCCTGCATCCGCAACACACCATCACTATCAATAGTGACATCCCTAGCATCATCATGCTGAACTCTGTCCTAAGGACAAGTAAGTGTGGATCATCATACTGGCGCTCTCGAATACGATCATATAAAGAAGAACGAGCTACTACATAAGCCATCACCCGACCGGGCTCAGAAATATCCAGCCTTACCATCTGGTTAGCTAACGCCTGAACATCAACTGCTAGGGGTCTCTCCCCAACTGGAATATACGCCAAACTGCCCATACTAATAGCCTTCCGGCTCAATGCATCAGCCACTACATTGGCTTTTCCGGGATGATATAAGATAGTAATATCATAGTCTTTAAGCAACTCAAGCCATCTCCGCTGCCTCAAATTTAGATCTTTCTGCTTAAACAAATGCTGAAGGCTACGGTGGTCCGTATATACATCACAAGATACACCATATAGATAATGCCTCCAAATCTTCAAGGCATGAACAATAGCAGCTAATTCCAAATCGTGAACAGGGTAGTTTTTCTCGTGGGGCTTCAACTGACGAGAAGCATAAGCAATGACCCTACCCTCCTGCATCAACACACAACCAATGCCCACTCCTGAGGCATCACAATATACAGTATAAGAACCTGAAGCTGTCGGTAGAATCAAGACTGGTGCTGTGGTCAGTGCTGTCTTGAGCTTCCGAAAGCTCTCCTCGCACTCCTCGGACCATAAGAAAGGAACACCCTTCCGAGTCAATCTAGTCAAGGGTGAAGCAATAGAAGAGAATCCCTGAACGAATCGGCGATAATACCCTGCCAATCCCAGAAAGCTACGGATCTCAGTAACTGAGGTCGGTCTGGGCCAACTCTGCACTGCCTCGACCTTCCTCGGATCTACCCTGAATACCATCACAGGACACCACGTGCCCTAAGAATGCCACGGACTCAAGCCAGAACTCACATTTGGAGAACTTGGCATACAGCTTCTCCTCTCTCAATCTCTGCAACACAACACTCAAGTGCCGAGCGTGCTCCTCCTGGCTACGAGAGTAGACAAGTATGTCATCAATGAATACGATTACAAATGAATCAAGATACGGGCCTGAATACACTGTTCATCAGATGCATAAATGCTGCTGGGGCGTTGGTTAGCCCAAAAGACATCACAAGGAACTCATAGTGACCATATCTGGTCCGGAATGCAGTCTTCATAATGTCAGACTCTCTAATCTTCAGCTGATGGTAGCCTGAACGAAGATCAATCTTCGAGAACACCCTAGCTCCCTGGAGCTGATCAAACAAATCATCAATACGAGGCAGAGGATACTTATTCTTCACCGTTGCTTTGTTTAGCTGCCTATAGTCAATACACATCCTCATAGATCCGTCCTTCTTCTTAACAAACGGGACTGGTGCACCCCACGGCGACACACTCGGCCGAATAAACCCCTTATCTAGGAGTTCCTGGAGCTGCTCCTTCAATTCCTTCAACTCAGCCGGTGCCATCCGATACGGAGGAATAGAAATGGGCTGAGTGCCCGGCACCAAGTCAATGCCAAAATCAATATCCCTGTCCGGCGGCATGCCCGGCAGGTCTGAGGGGAATACATCTGGGAAATCCCTCACAACAGGTACAGAATCAATGCTAGGAGATTCAGCTCCCACATTTCTCACAAAAGCTAAGTACGATAAACACCCTTTTTCAACCATTTTCTGAGCCTTTAAGAACGAAATAACACGGCTAGGGACGAAATCGGTCGAACCCCGCCACTCAATCTGAGAAATACCAGGAATGGCCAACGTAATCGTCTTAGCATGACAGTCCAATATAGCATGATACGGAGACAACCAGTCCATACCCAATATAACATCAAAGTCCACCATTCCCAACAATAACAAATCTGCCTAGGTCTCCAGACCCCCAATAGATATAACACAGGATCTATAGACATGATCCACAACAATCGTATCACCCACGGGGGTGGATACATGAACAAGTAAATCAAGAATACCACGAGTCGCACCCAAATGATGTGCAAAATAAGAGGACACGTAAGAATATGTGGACCCTGGATCAAATAGAACAGAGGCATCTCTGTGACAGACAGAAATGATACCTGTAATCACAACATCGGAGGCAACTGCATCACGCCTGTCAGGAAGTGCATAGAACCGTGCCTGGCCTCCCCCAGATCTCTCCTCGCCCCTGGGGCGACCACGAGAAGACCGACCTCCACCTCTACTAGACTGAGATGGTGCTGAAGAGGAGGGCTGATCCCTCTGCTGAGTCCTGCCCCTACGTAGTCGAGGGCACTGTCTCCTCATGTGGCCAAACTCACCACACTCATAATATGCACCTGGTGCTGGAGAAGTAGGTGTTGCACTCTGGGCTGGGAGGGCACCAAGCGATGACCGACCCTGCTGAAACCCCTGTCGACCACGACCATAAGAACCTCCGCTCTGCTCTGGGCGGCCTGAATGAGAAGGTCTAGATGAGCGACCTCTGCTCTGCTGGGAATGCCCTCTAGATGGAGCACCACCGGAACTACCAGAACCACGAGGCCTCTTGGCCTCCCGCTCCTCTCTCTCTCGGCGACGATCCGCCTCAATGGAGCGTGCCATATCAGCTACCTGCTCAAACGATGATGACAGAACTCGCTCGCCGGTCATAAGAATACGGATAGAGTAGTTGAGGCCATCAATGAACCTCCTGATCCTCTCCCTATCAGTGGGGATCATCCATGTGGCATGCCTAGCCAACTGTGTGAATCTGAGCTCATACTGGGTCACAGACATGTCGCCCTGAATCAACCACTCGAACTGGCGACGTAACTCCTCGCGACGAGACCGAGGTACATATTTCTCTAGAAAGAGAGTAGAGAACTGCTGCCATGTGAGAGGTGCTGCTCTTGCGGGCCTACGCCTCTCAAACTCCTCCCACCAATCAAATGCGGGACCGGTGAACCGAAATGTAGTAAATGAAACTCCGCCGGACTCGAGAATACCGGCCGTACGCAGCGTCTTCCGACAACTTATCCAAGAAACCACCGGGCATCCTCGCCCTCAACGCCACCGAAATGGGGTGGCTGAAGTCTACCAAACCTCTCGAGACGACGCTGCTCGTCCTCGGGCATAACTTGAACCATATGCTCTGGGGAGCTGGAGCTGGTGCAGTCGGAGGAATAACCGGTGCAACCACCCGAGCGGGGACAACCTCTGGCGTCCGAAGTCCCCGAACAACCGGATCGGGTGTGCGAGCTGCGAGGGTCTGCTGACCACCCCCGACCGAGATGTCGCTACGGTAGCGGTAGCCGAAACTACCCGAGCCAAACCGGAACACACCGATAATATCCGGGCAAGAGTTTCCCGAAGACCGGGAATAGCAATAGATATAGTCCGGCCTCGAACCGGGACGGCCGGAGCTTCGACCACCGGGGGCGCTCCCGAACCGGTACAACGGGCGGGTCGGCTGGCACCGCCTCGGCTGCCCTACCTCTAACTCTAGTACGACCGCGCCCACGGCCTCTAACGAGTGGCAATGGAGGTCGTCCACCTCGTCCTGATGCTCGCGTTCTCGCCATCTGCGAGAGAATAGAATATAGAAGTTCAGTTCTCAGAACAACAAGATCGCACGACCGAGTTCAAGAAAAGTGAAGTTTTCCTAAAGGTTCGCAGCCTCCCGAGGATAAGTACAGGCGTCCCCGTACCGATCCACAAGACTCTACTAACCGGCTCAAGACTCGTGAGGCCTAGTAAACCTAGGCTCTGATACCAACTTGTCACGACCCCAAATCCGGTCGTGATGGCGCCCAGCACATTGCTAAGCCAGCCTGACCAATCCATATCAACCACGGAGCTAGAAGCTCTCTTTAACCCATTTAAGCAAATTAATTCAAGAAATAACAGCGATATATATAATGAAAACAGGGAACCAAGTCCCATAATGCATTAACTCCCATAGACCAAGGGTCAAGAGTCATGAGCCTCTAAAGAACATAAGTGTATAAAGGTTTACAAGATACCAAGTGCGGAAAGAAAAGTCAATACAACATCAAAAGACAGTAGAAAGGAATATCGGGTCCTGCGGACTCTGCAGCTACCTCGAATATCCACAAACGTCGCCTCGCACAGCTACTGGATCACTGCTGAGAGGTACTTGGATCTGCACACAAGGTGCAGGGAGTAAAATGAGTACTGCCAGACTCAGTGGTAATAAACAAGGGTAAGACAGCGCAGATAAGAAATCCGCAATAAAGCACTATGTAAAGCTATGATCAGCTACCCTGTCATAGAATCAATCTCCACTGTACTTGTTCCAACAATTACCAATAAATAGCATAACAGCTAGCAGATGTAGCTAAATGCAATGCAATGCATGATATGACCGCTACGGCGCGTAGCCCGACTCCAATTTTGGGTACCCGTGCTCACTGTGGGGGTTCAGACTCGGAGGGGCTCCTACAGCCCAAGCACATCTCATAGAGATATCACTGCGGCGTGCAGTCCGATCCAACATATATCTTGCTGCGGCGTGCAGCCCGATCCACTACTAGTCAGCTAATATGCAGATACAGCCTCGCAGGCTCAAAAGTAGTTTTTGAAAACTCTTTTATCATTTTTCAGTTAGAAAACAGTAATACCAAGTTCCAGAGATTGGAATTAGCATAATAACAAAAATAGCTGCGGACTAGTAGTAAACTAGCATGTCTATGTGATAAGACAATGATAACGATCCTCGCGGGATCCAATAACCGGCTCACGGCCCACATGTATAATCAACCGCCCAAGAAGGGGGTTCCTCGGCTCAAGAGTGGCCATTATCACAATATATATATACATATATACAACCATCCGAGAAGGAGGTTCGACGGCTCTAGAATAGCCAACAATACAATATCAACAGGTTGGACTAATATGTAGTCTCCAGTTCATGATCGACCCCGCACTCTCAAGAGTGTGCGTGTCTCGCCGCTATACAGCGTCACAAAGTGGTATACCGGGGTTTCGAACCCGCTGGTCATCACCCACATCTATTACTCACCTCAATACAGCGCGACGACTACTCCGCAATGCCCTTGCCACGAGAATCAAGCTCCGCACGCGTAGAATCTGATCAAATACAGTAGAAATACAACAATTAGGCCAATGGGATGACACCCAATCAATACAACTCAATTTACATCAAAATTCCCAAAGTTGTCAAAACCCGAGCCCCGGGCCCACATTCCGAAAATTTACGAAATTCACATTTCTGGAACCCTCGTCTCAATACGAGTCTAAGCATATCAATTTTACCAAAATCGGACTCCATTTGCCCACTCAAATCCTTGTTTTTCTACAATTTAGGCCTAGGGTTAAAACCCACCATTAATCTTCCATTTACAGGGAATTAACCAAGGATTTCATGTTAAAATGATGTAATTAAGCCACAAAACTTACCTCCAACGAATCCCCGATGAAGTACCAGCAATTCCCGTCAATTTCTCCTCTTGGAACTCAAAAATGGGGTTTTGGGTTAATGAACCCGTATGCCCTCTGTTCTGTGATTTTAATTCACTGCCAGTCGAATTTACCCTACGCGATCGCGATCTCCCTCACGCGATCGCGATGCTCAAATTCACGGCCTCACGCGATCGCGACTTACTTCACGCGATCGCGAAGCACAGACACCCTGCCTCACGCGATCGCATCATTCACTCCTGCGATCGCGTAGCATATTTCTCCTGGACCCCTTTCCTCTTCTACGCGATCGCGTATATTGGCCTGCGATCGCGATCAACACCCGTTCACCTCTACGCGATCGCGACTGTTACCCTGCGATCGCGATGCCTTATCTCCCAGCTCTACGCGATCGCATCCCCATCCCCGCGATCGCGGAGAGCAATTGTCTGCTGAGGTTATGACAGCAACCAGATTTTTCTCTTTTCTTTCAACAATGGTCCGTTTGGACCCCCGAATTCATCCCGAGACCCCCGGGACCCCAACGAAAACCACCAACATACTCCAACACATGATACGAACTTGTTCCAATCATAAAAACACCATACTAAACATCAAAATCATCAATTAACCACGGATTCAAGCCTAAGTTTCTTCAAAACTTTCAAAACTAACATTCGATCCAAAACCCGATCAAACGATGTCCGAATGACCTGAAAATTTGCAGACATATCCAAAATCACATAACGAAGCTACAGAAATTGTCGGAATTCCATTCCGACCCCCGGATCAAAATCTCACCTACCATCCGGTTTTCGCCAAAATTCAACCTTCGCCAATTCAAGCCTAAATCTACACCGGGCCTCCAAATTCAATTCCGATTGTTCTCCTAAGTCATAAATGATCCCCCGGAACTAGTCGAATCATCAGAATCCGGTTCCGAGCACTCTAACTCAATAGTCAACTCTTGGTTGACTTTTCATATTCAAGCTTTCTTCAAATATGCTATTTGTTTCATTTTCCACCCAAATCACTCCTAACTCACCCGATATACTCTAATACTGTTTTAAAAACATAATATGTGCAAATGCAAGGTAACGGGGTGGTAATTCCCGTAACGACGGGCCGGGTCGTTACAGATAGAGAGAGAGAGTTGTATTATTAATGATCAATAATATTTGTGTTACAAATGAGGGGGGCCCTCCTTTATATAGAGGAGCGATCCCGTCGCCAGCATATAACATCGCCCTAAGGCTACTACTATTACAGCGGAAATACAAGGAAAAGGGGGGTCGGGGACGTCCACCTGGACTGGCTCGTCGACGCGTCGCTATGGACAGGGACATATCCTTCTCGACATGCGACCGTGAGGAAGGACGTCTCCAAATGTCGTCGGCCTCGTAAGGAGGCGGCCCCGTCCTGTATTGCATCCGAGTCGGCCGTGCGTATGTACATACTCGCCTTATTTTACATCCGATTCGCCCCCACATATATATATATATATATATATATATATATATATATATATATATATATATATATATATATATATATATATATATATATATAGATAGAAACATTAACCAATGAAACAACTGAAGTAATAAATTAGAAACCCTTGGGTGACAACCAGCAACACTAGTATAGGTGATAAAAAGGAGCATTTTTTGCATTATATGTTACTACTTACTATTGAGAAGGGTAAATAACTTTTGAGTCACTTTTTTTTATTTCCACTCTATATATAATATTGTTTTTGTATTAATTTGAATTCGCGTTAGATAATCTTATCCTACTTTGGAGGTAAAATGCTCTGTACCAAAAACAATTTTATACTCAAGACTTGAAGTTAAGGCATAGATACATCATAATTGGACGAATTAAGGGCCAAATGTGTAGAAATAAGTAAACATGGTGTGTGAAAAAAATGAAGTACACAAGGTGAATTGACCTCGTTTATATCACCCTCCTGGAGAGTGAGAGGACATTGTATTCTTTTTGTAATCCTTTCTGGCGTGACGAAGGGACCCAAAAAAAAACTCTGCTTTTTAAATGTTGTTTTCGTGGCCCCACAAAAACCTATAGTTTGTCACCATTCTAAATTCCGAATGGATATTT
The DNA here is from genome assembly GCA_032618575.1 of Nicotiana noctiflora. Lineage (NCBI taxonomy): Eukaryota > Viridiplantae > Streptophyta > Magnoliopsida > Solanales > Solanaceae > Nicotiana > Nicotiana noctiflora. The sequence continues at coordinate 128,904 of JASVEL010004538.1, forward strand.
ATGTATGCCATCGGTAAACAGCAAACATCTGCGCTTATGAGTTCCTAAAATCAAAGCCGTATATTGCTTTGTTAATTTCTCTCATTTTTTGTTCCTTTAATTTTCACATATGGATCTTCTACCGGGTCTTCCCAACGATATTGCTATTGAATGTCTCATTCGTCTTCCTCTCGACCAATTCTCTAAAGCTGCTTCTGTATGCAGCCATTGGAAAAACGAGATTAAGCACCCTGCCTTTCGCCAACGGCGAAAATCTTCGGGCTTTACCCGACCCGTTTTTGCTTTCGCTCAAGCTATGGTTACTACCATCAGAAAACCTCATGGTGTTACGACTCTCTGGTCTACCCAGTTTTATCGCCTCTCGCTTTACGATCCAGAGAAGGGAATTTGGTACGATTTGCCGCCCATACCCGAGTTAGTCGAGGGAATACCCATGTTTTGCCGGGTTGTCGGAGTTGGGTCGGATTTAATTGTAATCGGCGGGTGTGACCCGGTTAATTGGCGAGTTATGGACTCTGTTTTTATCTACAATTTTATATCAGGTTCGTGGCGTCGTGGGGCTGACATGCCGGGAGAACAGAGGCTGTTCTTTGGATGCGGTTCGGATTCCGAGAGATTTGTGTTAGTCGCCGGTGGACATGACGAAGGGAAAAATGCACTAAAATCGGTTCTGTTATATGACGTGGCAAAAGACGAGTGGGTTACGCTGCCGGAAATGGCGAAGGAGCGAGACGAGTGCAACTGTGTATTTCACCGAGGGAATTTCCACGTCATTGGCGGCTATCCTACGCATTCACAAGGTCAGTTCCAGCGTAGCGCTGAGGTGTTGGATCTCGCTACACGGCAGTGGTGCTTCGAAGAGGAGTTTCTAGGTGTTGACACGTGTCAGCAAACTTGCTTGGAAGGCGATGATGGGAGATTATACATGTGCCATGATGGTGACGTGGTTGTAAAATGTGATACCACGTGGAGACACGTGGCTGAGTTGCCAGCTGAGATTTCTAACGTGTTATATTTGACAGCGTGGCAGGGCAAGTTGCTAACTGTGGGCAATGCCGAATTCGATGAACTCCACAGAGGTTATGAACTTCATTTTAGTAATACTAGTAAAGGAAAGATATGGACCAAAGTGGATATACCAGATGAATATTGTGGCCATATTCAAGCAGTTTGTTGTTTAGAGATATGAAACTTTGAAAGAGCAACATGTACTTTTCTTGCTTATGTTGTTAAAGTTATGGTTTCGAATCGTGGAGCATATTTCTATTAAAATACTTTGAATATTGTTTTTTGTTTTTTGTTTTTTAAGTAAATGAGAGTGAGCACTGTTAGATACTGTAATTGATTCTTCTTTTGTCCAGTGGTGTTTTCTGTTTCATTACCATATGTCAGCGGCCAACGGTTTGCCACTTATTTTGGCATTGTTTGTTTCTCCTTTTGACAAAGTCTTTCATACGCATGGGCCAGGGCCTACATATTATCATTTGATTGGCAATTAGGGTAACCATCAGACTTAATAATTAGAATGTAATTAATCAGTGTATACATCATCATTTAAGATCTAACCATGTCCTAGAATTAGTCCATCTGTTAATTATTGCTTGATTAGTCAAGTTTCTCCAATTCTAAAAAAATACTTTTTTCAATGTTGAAGTATTTTGGCCATATTTTTAAAGGGAAAAAAATATATTTTAGGTAAAGCAGAAATAGTTTTGGAAAAGAAAAAAAAAATTACTTTTTTTCAAAAGCACTTTTATGAAAAAATACACTTAGAAGTTGTTTATAAAAGATCTGTGTAGACAATAAATTTACGTTGAGAAAATAAAATCAAGACTGGAAAAATATCTCAACAATCGTAGTATTTTATTTTAAATATTTGAGTGTTAGAGTCTCTATGATTCCTCTGATTCTATGCTTCTAGTATAAATTCAAGGGTCTTCGAGCTTGATCTTGAATTGTAATTTGATTTATCCATCATGAACACTTTGATCGTTGCCACAAATTTTATCATGAACAAGTAGCCTTGATCTTGAACGCCTTGTATTTGATTTGACTTCGTTCTTGATCTTGAAAACGTGGATTGTTCTTCGTTCTTGAGCTTGAACTTGAGCCGTTCTTCGTTCTTCGTTCTTCGTTCTTGAACTTGAATTTGCTTGCTTGAAGCCTAAAACTTGTAGAGGTACTGTTAGATCCACGAGCTCTTTCTTGCTTCTTGTTATAACTTTTGGTCCCTTTTCTGAGTTATGAAGACCCCTACTTATAGTTGCAGAAGGGAGGAGTCATGATAAGAACAAACTCTTTCCGATCAATCAAATTGAAGTGTGACATGATCGTATTTGATTCGCTAGAACATGTAACTTGCACACGTGACATGATTTCATTGGCCTTTTAGTGTGACTTGGCATACCTTGTCATTTTTTGAAACGTGGCACAATCCTATTGGCTCTTCCGTTTGACTTGGCGTACCACATTATTTGACACGCGACACCAAACTAGGCCTCTAGGAAGATGTCATCTTGGACTTAATGAAGTGGACTCATCACTTTAGCCCAATTAAATGAGCTAGTCCAATAGATTAAGACTTATTTATTTCATCCATATATATTGAACTTATATAATTAATTCAATCATATTAGCCCATAATATTTATTTGCACCAATATATCTCGAATTTAAAATATAGTCCAAATTTATTTTATAAATTTAATTTATATAAAATTTATATGCCTACAAATACCCCTACTTCAACTCGAACTTAAGACAAGGATTGAAGTATTATGAACACATCAAATGGGATAATTTTGAAGCCCCAATCTACTAGTCTAGGCATTATTTTGTAACGGAAGTCTTGTCAGTTGCTCGAAATTTGCTTATAATAGAAATTCATCTTTTAAGATGACAATGGAAAGCCACAGAAGCTTGAAACTTTTGGCATTTGCACTTCATTTTTGCGGATGAATTTCACTTTTGCTTTACTGAAACATTGATGGTACGTGGCAACCTTTTTCATTTGAAATTATTACTCATAAATCCTTTGAAGAGTCATAAGCAAGCTTTAATTCTTATGAATGTGTACAGCTTGCTGTCGAATGTTTCTAAATCCTTTTCTAAACCAAATAGCTTTGATTGACTTCTATTTGGATACGGAAGAGTCCCCACCAAGTCCATGTCGGAAACATGTCACCGCCTTTTACACGATCCCACATCGTGCAATATGCCATAGAAAGTGAAGATCTATATAAAACCATATGCTCGTATTTGTTGAGCATCAATTCACAGAATCAACAAGTCAATTGAGTCTAATATTGCGGACTCGAAAGTATTAACGTGAAAGTAATTTCTTTTTCTTTTTTTTGTGCTTTTCTTGTTTCGTTATCTTTTTTTCTCTTTTTTTTTAGGTCAACTGAGAAAGATATGTTCTTGTTCAACATGATGATCCATGCATAAAAAGAAGACAATCTTGGAGTGTGAGGGAATAAATATTCAACTTTGCCCGACTATCGGAGAGATTACTCTCAATGTGCCTCGACTATCAGAGAGATTACTCTCAAAATGACCCGACTATTGGAGAGATTACTCTCAAAACAGCCAGATTATCGGAGATATTACTCTCAATGTGGCCTGACTATCGGAGAGATTACTCTCAAAACGGTCCGACTATCGGAGAGATTACTCTCAATGTGGCCTGACTATCAGAGAGATTACTCTCAATGTGGCCTGACTATCGGAGAGATTACTCTCAATGTAGCTCGACTACCGGCGAGGCCAATTTAAGGTGCAAAGGAACTCATATGTCCATCTCAAGATTGGAAAGTTATAGTTCCTTTTAAGGACAAACCCGTGAAGAAGCCAACTTATGGTGCAAATGGACTTATATTTCCACCTTAAGATTGAAAAGTTATAAAGCTTCAACTTGAAGACGACATCAACTTGAACACTTAGAAAACTTTGAAGATTTGGCGGACTTTGAACACCTCAACTCGAAGATTTTGAGGGATTAAACTATTCAACTTTAAGATCGGTGAATTTGATGACTGAAACTTGAAGACCGAAAGACTTGAAGATTTCAACTTGGGGGCTTAAATATTTCAACTTTAAGACCGGCGAATCTAAAGACTGAAACTTGAAGACCGACGAACTTGAAGACTTCAACTTTGAGACTTGGAGGGCCTAAATATTTCAACTTGAAGATCGGCGAATTTGAAGACTTCAACTTGAAGATTCGGAGGGCTTAAACAATTCAACTTTAAGATCGACGAATTGAAGACTGAAACTTGAAGACCGAAAGACTTGAAGACTTCAACTTGGGAGGCCTAAATATTTCAACTTTAAGGCCAGCGAATTTAAAGACTGAAACTTGAAGACCAACGAACTTGAAGACTTCGACTTTGAGACTTTATGTGCCTAAATTATTCAACTTGAAGATCGGAGAATTTGAAAACTTCAACTTGAAGACCGAAAACTTGAAGGTTTGGCGAACCTGAAGACATAGAGAATCTCTGGCGTTCAATGCAATTACTTGACATATTCCTAAAATCGGCCCATTGAATATATCAATTTACCATGGAGTGTTGCCCCTTTTAAATAAAATGAAATCAAAGTTCAACAAGAGGATGGTGTTTCAGCTTGATTTTGCATTCCTCCATACTTCAGTTTGACAACAATTGGGGTAATATGTATCTTTTGAACTTATGCGACTGAACTTAGAATGAAACTCTAAGCTGCCTACGCACCTCGGTGAACAGGATCAAGTAATACCGTAGTTCAGAATGGGTAGATTTTTTTTTTCATTTTTACGTCCTAACTTTTGCCTAGGCCACCTCTTTCAAAGATTTCAACCTAGCAAACTCCTCTTTTTTTTTGTAGGGGCCGTACATAGTTTAGACTCATGCGGGCCAAGAGTGTAGCAACATGTAGTTTAGGCTCGTGCATGAAGGACCATTGCAACTTCAAGGATAATACTTCTTTAAAAACTTGTCATTGATAGGGTCGATTCTCATGCCATCTGCATCAACCAGCTTGTAATCCCCACTTGAGTGAGCTTGTTGTATGACATATGTCTCATCCCATTTTGAAGTGAGCTTCCTTACAGGTTTGTGGGAAGTAATTATGGGTCTTCATACGGCAAGGACTTGATCTCCTACTTGAAAGGATCTCGGGAAAACCTTTTTATTGAAGGCACGAGACAATCGAGCTTGATAACATTCAATACTTTGTTGAGCTTCCAACCTCTTCTCATCAAGAGCCTCCAACTCTGCTAATCGAAGTCGAGCATTTTCTTCATCAGTGATGCCTTCTTGAATAGCCAGTCGTAATGAAGGTATTTGACTCTCAAGTGGAAATACGACTTTGACTCTATAAACGAGTGAATAAGGAGTTTCTTGTGTTGGCGTGTGGTGAGTCGTCCTATATGCCCATAGAGCTTCTTCCATACGTTCATTCCAATCTTATTTGGATTTGGAAACGATTTACTTTAACAAGTTGTATAGTGTCTTGTTGAATGCCTCGGCTAGACATTGGCAACAACATTGTACATCGAAGAGTTACGTTGCTTGAAGCAAAAGTGCTCACATATCTTGTACATTCACCTATTGTCGAACTGCTTGCCATTATCCGTTATTATGTAACGAGGAATGCCAAAGCAATAGATGATGTTTACTCTGATGAAACTTGAAACATTTTCCTTCTTTACCTCCTTAAAAGCAACATCTTCAACCCATTTTAAGAAGTAGTCACTTGCAACCAAGATGTATAGGTGCCCACCAGAGGACTTTGGTAGTGGTCCAACAACATCAAATAACCAAGCGTCAAATGGCCAGGATGGAACAGTTGAGTACAACATTTCAAGAGGTTGATGAATAAAATTCGCACGGAATTGACAAGCCTTGCATCTTCGAGCGTAGTCCAAGCAATCTTTTACCATCATTGACTAATAATATCCCATCCTTTTATTATGGAAGTGAAGCTTTGGTCCAGATTGGTGTGACCCACATACCCCAGAATGCGCTTCTTGTAAAGCTTGGAGTGCTTCATCTTTTCCTAAGCATCGCAAGAGTACTCACTCGAATGATCTTCTGTATAGGGTATATTTTTAGTAAAGGAAACGAGGTGCACGAAGGCGAATTTCAGTTCTTCTCCGCTGATTTTCTAGAAGTATCCCATAGCATAAGTAGTCGATAATGGGTTGTCGCCATTCTTATTTCTCAACTTTAGAAACAGCGACAAGATGCTTGAGTTCATTTTCTTTACCTTTAGCCTCGTTTGGCAGCGGTACTACCTATTTTTGGCAGAGTAACTTGCGCTTGATCAGGCAGGGTTAAAGATGAAGTTAGGGCACCTAAAGCATCCACCTTCTTTTTTTCTTTCTTGGCACATACTGAATAGTTACATCACTAAGCCACCCCATTACCTTTTAGTGTAATCATGATATGGGCGTAGTTCAGGCTTCTTAACCTCGTAATTACCTAAAAGTTGATTGACCACTAACTAATAGTCACCAAAGATTTGCAAATGCAACCGCTTCATTTCGACTTCCATTTCAAGCCCAAGTATTAGTGCTTGATACTCAGCAACGTTGTTAGAGCACAATAGTGACAACGTAAAAGAGCAGGGAAGAACTTTACCTAGAAAAGTAACAAATACTACACCAGCTCCAGCTCCTCCGTGATGTGTAACACCATCAAAGTACATCTTCTATGGAGGCTAAACTTTGATGACCATGGCGTCCTCATCAGATAGTTCGTCAGTTAGCTCCCAATCATCAGGTATAGGGTGATCCGCCAAGAAGTCCGCTAACGCTTGTCGTTTTATAGCCTTTTGAGGGATGTACATCATTTTAAATTGTTGAAACTGGAGGTACCACCTTGCTAGTCGATCACTAAGGACAGATTTTAACATCACGGACTTTATGTGATTTGCTCTAGAAACTAAACGAACGACTTTAACTTGAAAGTAGTGTTTCAACTTTTGGATTGAGAGGACTAGTGCCAAACATGGCTTTTCAATTGGGGAATAATTCACCTCACTCGTTGTCATCATCCTGCTCAAGTAGTAAAGGGAGTTTTCTTTCCCTTTACTATTTTGTTGGGCCAGTAGTGCTTCAACCGACCTTTCTTCTACTGAAATGCATAGTATCAGCGGCTTTCCAAGTATAGGGGATGCCAAAACTAGAGGATTCATCAACTAGGATTTAATTCTCTTAAAGGCATTGCTACACATTTGGTCCCATTTCAAAGGGACACCTTTCTTCATAAGGAGATTGAATGGTTGGAACCTCCCAGCTAGGTTTGAGATGAATCTCCTAAGGTACGCTAACTTTCCCTACGGACTTTTCAATTCGTGAATGTACCAAGGCTCAGGCATTTTCAAGATTGCATCTCCTTTAGCTCGATCAATTTCAATCCCTCGATGTCGAACAATGAAACCAAGGAACTATTTGGAAGTAACTGCAATTGCGCATTTCAATGGGTTCATCCTAAGTTGGTACCTCCGGAGCAACTCAAACATCATTCTCAAGTCTATTAAGTGATCGTCCTTTTCTCTTGATTTTACCACTAAGTCGTCAACATAGCATTCGGCATTATTTTGGAGATGATAGTCAAAAATATTCCGCATAACCCTTTAGTAAGTAGCACTAGTATTTTTAAGCCAAAAGGCATTACCTTGTAGCAATAAAAAACCTTAGGGGTACATAATGCAGTAAGTTGTTCATCTTTTGGCACCATACGAATTTGGTTATAGCTTGATGAATCGTCCATAAATGACATTGCCTCGTAACCAGTAGTAGCATCAATTATCAATTCTGGAATGGGAAGCAGGAACTCATCTCTCGGACATGTATTGTTAAGATCCCTAAAGTCAATGCACACTCTAATCTGATAATTTTTCTTCCTTACAGGGACAATACTTGAAACCCATGTTGGGTATTTAACATCACGAATAAAGCCAGTTTCGGTGACTTTGTTAACTTCGATTTCAATCAAGGGAACCAAGTCTGTCCTAAAATGCCTTTGAGCATGTTTAATGGGGTGAGCACCATTTTTTACTGCAAGGTGATGGATTTCTACTTTCGGGTACAAGCATCTCTTTGTAACTCCAAGCGAAGACATCCCCGAACTCCTTGAGTAACTCAATATAAGTTCTATGTTAATTAGTTTCTAGTAAAGCACTTAGGTATGTGGGTCTTGGTTCCTCATCGGTGCCAAGGTTAACTTCTTTTAAGGAATCAACTATCGTCTTCCCTCCTACTCAAGTTTGGCTGGAGCGTCTTTCGCATCTTCATGTTCTTGAGGGTCCCTATCGTTGAAGGATATGTGATAACATGGTGAAACATCCTCCAATTTTGCATTATCCTCCATTGAAGATGGAACGCCATTCTCTCCTTGTACAGTAATATGATACGAAGAACCCATACTTTCCTCATCTTCGTCATGCTCCTTAGTGTAGACCACAACATATGGATTTAATTTCAGTACTTCTTTACACAAAACCACAAGTTTTGTTTGTCGCATCATTCTAGCAGGAATCTAACTTTGGAAATCCTTAGAGATCTTCTGGATTTTGGGCGAAACGAGTGTTTTTATGCTTTGAAAATTTCTCTGTAACTTATTCCCCTTTTTTAACGGACCCAATCCCTCAAATATAGAAGTTCTCACAGCTTATTTTCCAGGTCGATCAAAGACAAAAGGCCTATTAGAAATGGCAGATTCATCTTCCACAGTGACATAATTGCTACTCGCCCTTCTTATTGAGATGCGCACTAGTGACAGTTGCAGTATCCCAAACCTTCATGTGGTTGCCTCGTTGCAGCTTCTGATGGGAGCTTCCCTAACTTTGATGGCTCATTGGAATTGTATCCAGCTTTTGCAAATAGCTTGTAATTGTAGGATCAAAGCTTTCATATGTTCGCTTTGTAGGGAGTACCACATTCCGCAAACTATTTTGGGCTACAAAGCCTCAAAGCGGCTTTGACGACAACTTTACTGCCTCAATTTGTTTTACCAGAGGCGATAACCCCTTTAGCAACTTGGTTTGGAGATTAGACGATGTGCTCTCGTCTTTTTTCTTTTTAGGGACATATTGGAGCACATGACTTACTTTCTTTCCATAGATGCAATACCCCCGTTATGAGATTTATTCATGTTGGCATATACCTCATCGGTAATAGCTTTGGCTTCATGAGTAGTCACCTCTGGTATTTTAGCTATGGTCTTATCATTCTTTATTTTGATGTCATCATCAACTTTTATCTCGTTCACAATGCGGTTCTTCAAGTAGAACTTTGCGTCAGTGAAGTGTGACTCTGCCTCGGTGAATGGCTCATCATCAGCAACTATCTTCTTCTCGACTTCACCCTCGTAGTATTTCAAATATTAATGGTAGGTAGATGGAACCACTTTATTCTTATGTATCCAAAAGCCTTCCAAGCAAGACGTTGTGTGAAGCCTTTGCATCGATCACATGTAGCCACACACTTGATTTCATATCTTTAATGGTAATTTCCAGCCTGATCGCTCCTATTGCTCTTTGTCCCCCTTAGTTGAATCCTTGGATCATCACACGACTTTCTGAGAGTTCACTAATGGGAATACCAAGTTCTTTCATAGTGAGAATTGGCAAAATGTTCACTGAGGATCCCCCATCAAATAAAATTCAATTTATTCTTTCATCACGTATATAGCCAACCAGGTATAATGGGTGATTGTGAAGAGCATCACCTAGTAGTAGATCATCTTTTATGAACATAACCTTTTCCTCGCACGCATTAGCTTCTTGAGGAATAGACTCAATGAGATTTTCCGAAGATGGTGCCAATGGTAGGTGTTTACTTTTTTCTTCCCCTTTATCAACATTGCAACAAAAGGCTTCAATACTATCATAGGAAATCTTCATGCGGAACCAGCACGACAAAAAATCCTCCAAGGTCATTGTATGTCATGGCTTTTGAGGGTGGAGCACCTCTACTTTTGCTATCTTTACATGCTTAAATGGATTCCATCTCCTTGGTCTTTTCACCATCATTTTCCTTGTTGGTTGTTCAATTGATCCTTATCGTGGGCTCATTTTGTGGGCCTACGCCGAATCACCAATGTCCAACCTTCATCATCCTCAGGTTGATTGACTTCTTCTTTGACATTCTCCAGTAATTCTTCAACTTTACTTTCTTTAATACCATATAATTCATCCGGACTAAATGAGCCAAAGGTGATTGATACTTGGTTTGCGCTTGCTTTCTCATGTTCAAACACAATATTCTTTTCGCGAGCCAAGTCCATGACTTTGTCCTTGAAGACAAAGCACTTCTCCAGAGGGTGTGGTTTACAAGTCGATGGTATTTGCAGTAATTTGGTTCATTTTTTTTAGCTTCATTTGGTCGCTTCATCTCTAGAAGCTCAATGAGATTTAACTTAGGAGTTCTTCAAAAATAGCTAGTACATCAGAATCCAGAAATGGGTACCCTTTCTCTTACATTTCTTTTAAAGTCAACTTTCCACTTGGCTTATCTTGAAAAGAAGTGGATTTCATACTCTGCTTGTTGATCACCTTCGTTATGAACTTCACAGCTGATGTGTCAAGTTGATCACCTTCGTTATGAACTTCACAGCTGATGTGTTGACATTCATAGCTTCTTTGCTTTTTGTGACGACCCAAAGGGTCATCACTTGTTTTATTAATCATTTCGAGCTTTTAAGGTCCTGAAAACCTCATTTATAGTTGCCTCAATTTGCGTGCGCAGTTCGGCGCGAAGCTGAAAAATTCTTATGTTGAAATATATGAAATATGTGAGAAATTTGAAGAATTTTGATATTAATATTGATATGGTTGACTTTGGTCAACATGTTTAGTAAACGGACTCGGACCCGTGATTTGACGGTCTCAGAAAATCCGTAGAAAAATATAGAACTTGGGCGTATGCCCGGAATTGAAATCCGAGGCCTAGAACCCCGGTAAAAGAATTTTTCTGTTAAATTGTTTTCTGAAAATGTTTAAGGAAAATGAAACTGAAATTTGATTAAAAAGTAATGGTATCGGGCTCATATTTTGGTTCCGACGCCCGGTACAGGTCATATATGTTGGTTAAGCGCTTCTTGTAAAGTTTGGTTAAAAACGGACATCGTTTGACGTGTTTCGGCTTTAAATTGGAAATTTTGGGAGTTATGAAATTTTGAAAAAAATCTTGAGTTTTAAGGCTCAAATCATTGATTTTGATGTTATTTTGGCGATTTGATCGCGTGAGCAAGTTCGTATGATGTTTTTAAGTCAGTGTGCATATTTGGTTTGGAGCCCCGAGGGCTCGGGTGAACTTTGGATAGGCCACGAGATCAATTTTTCATGTTAGAAAGTTGCTGTCAGCACCTGGTCTGCAGAGTTCGCAAATGCGAACAAATGTTAGCAAATGCGAAGTCGTAAATGCGAACAAAAGTTCGCAAATGCGAACTTCCCAATATTCTGCCTGTGTTCGCAAATGCGAAGTCGCAAATGCGAACTTCCCATATTTTGCCTGTGTTCGCAAACGCGAACAAAAGTTCGCAAATGCGAACTTTCCAGTTTTGTCTTGGCTTCGAAAATGCGAACAAAAGTTCGCAAATGCGAACTTCCCAGCCTTAGATTATTTTTCAAACTCTAGAATTTGGTCGGTTGCGAACCCCTGCTCGCAAATTCGAATACAGAGACATGTAAATCACGATTTCCAGCTTCATTTTTCATATTTGACAACCCAAAACATCCATTGGCGATTTTTCACGAACTCCCTCTTCTCCAAATCATTGGTAAGTCAACTTTTACTCAATTTCTTCAAACTTTAACATCATCTATCATGTTTTCATCTTCAATTTAAGGTTTTTCATGGGTAAAAATGGGGGTTTTGGGTAGAACTTAGGTTTTCATAAAAATTGGGATTTTGACCTTAATTTGAGGTCCGATTTGAGGACAAATTATATATTTGAACTCATGGATGATTGGGTGAATTTATTTTGGTTCGAAACTCGGGTTTCGATCATGTGGGCCCGGGGTTGATTTTTACTATTCCGAGCAGAATGTTGAAAAACTTATATTTAGCCATGTGAACTAGTTTGTTAAGTAGAATTGATGATATTAAGTCAATTGTGTATAGATACGATTGGATTGGAGTCAAATCGGAAAGGAAAAGGCATTGCTACGGATTGAGTTATTCGTAAACATTTAAGGTAAGTGTTTGTTCTATCCTAGCTTGAAGGAATAGTAATTTAGTTATGTATGAATTGTTGATTAAGAGTTATTGGTGTCACACCGGTAACAGAGATAAATTGTTGAATTATTATCAATTACTGGTTCAAAACCGGTAATTATAAATATTGTTGATGTAGAGATTATTGGTTAAATGCCGGTAATATATATATTTATGAATTGGGATCGTGTGGCGCACCGACCACTTATATGATAAGAAATGGGATCATGTGGCACGCCGACCACAAAGTGAATTAAATCTTGGCATTGGCCATAGTTGCCGGTAGCCTATTGATATATTTGGGAGCTGGTGGTACGCCTACCACAAGATATAATCTATTGATATATTTGGGAGCGGGTGGTACGCCTACCACAAGGTATAATTTATTGATACAATTGGGAGCGGGTGGTATGCCTACCACAAGATATAACTTATCGATACAATTGGGAGCGGGTGGTACGCCTACGACAAGATATAATTTACTGTTACAGTTGGGAGCGGGTGGTACGCCTACCACGAGATATGAAATGAAAAAGGAATTGAGACATGAAAGTAAGATTTATTCTGTTGATTAGATTATTCTGGATATCGTGAGTTATTGATTGTTATTTCAGAGCAGAGTCTTTCCTTATAAATGTATTGTATATATATATATATGTATATTGCAACTGTACAGGTTTATGTGGGTGACTGGCCTTAGCCTTCGTCACTACTTCGCCGGGATAGGCCAGGCACTTACCAGCACATGTGGTCGGTTGTGCTGATACTACACTCTGCGCTATTTTTGCGCAGATACAGGTTATGGACAGCAGCAGGGGCAGTAGCGATTGTGGATATTCCGACTACTGAGAATACGAGGTAGCCTTGCAGGCGTCCGCAGGACCCGTTGTCTCTTCTATCTATGTATTTCATTCTGTTATCTCATGTATTCGAGATAAACTACTTATATTTCTTTCAGACAATTGTGTGTATTATTCTTAGAAGTTCGTGAGTATTGTGACACCAGTCTTGGGTAGTGTATCATGTTTGGGTTTTTCTTTATCATATTTGATAAGATTGACTAAGTCTTCCGCTGTAATTTATATGTTTTAATTTTAAAGTCTTAATAAGAGTTTGGTAACTAATGGAAATGTAAGTAATATTTGGCTTGCCTAGCTTCCACTAGTAGGCGCCATCATGACTCCCGATGGTGGGAAATCCGGGTCGTGACAAGTTGGTATCAGAGCACTAGGTTGCATAGGTCTCACAACTCACGAACAACCTTAGTAGAGTCTGAGGGATCGGTACGGAGACGTCTGTATTTATCCTCCAGAGGCTACAGAGTTAGGAAAATTTTCCCTTTATTCTTTCCGGTCGTGCGACTTGATCTTTCAAATGTTAATTGAACTTCTACTCTGTTCTTCCGCAGATGGTAAGAACACGTGCATCCTCATCTACTGACCAGCAGCCCGAGGTCCCAGCAGCGGTAGCTCCCGCTAGGGGCAGAGGCCGAGGTCGAGGTCGTCCTAGAGGCCAAGGTAGGGGCAGAGCTCAGTCCCGAGCAGCGGCCCAAGTGACAGCACCTCAGGCTCACATCGAGGAGGAGGTTCTAGTCCCAGCAGCTCTAGTAGGCCCAGCTCAGGTCCCATGATGAGTTATGTTTTCACCGGATCTTCGGGATGCTTTGGTCCGGATAGCAGGTTTTATGGACAATATCACCAGAGCAGGTTTATTACCAGTAGCACCAGCCACTTCTCAGGCTGGAGGAGGTAATCAGACTCCTGCTACGCGCACTCCGGAGCCAGTAATTCCCCAGGCTCAGGTTCCTGTGATTCAGCCAGTTGAGGCAGCTCAGCCTGTTATTGTGACTCCAACTAATGATGGTGCAGCTATGTCCGCCGACGCGTTATGGAGATTGGACAGGTTTACCAAGCTGTTCACTACCACATTCAGTGGCACTCCTTCAGAGGATCCACAGGATTTCCTATATAGCTGCCACGAGGTTCTCCGTACTATGGGCATTGTGGAGACTAATGGTGTGGACTTTGCTACTTTTCGATTATCCGGTTCTGCCAAGACTTGGTGGAGGGATTATTGTCTATCCAGGCCAGCGGGATCATCATCCTTGACTTGGGGGCAATTTGCAGAATTGTTCTTGGAAAAGTTCCTTCCAGCAACTCAGTGGGAGGCTCTGCGCAGACAATTTGAGCGTCTTCATCAGGGTTCTATGTCTGTCACACAGTACGAGACTAGGTTCGTGGACCTAGCTCGTCATGCTATTATCATACTTCCCACAGATCGGGAAAGGGTGAGAAGGTTTATTGATGGCTTGAATCAGCCAATTTGACTACTGATGGCTTTAGGGGCAGGAACTGAAATCACTTTTCAGGAGGCGGCTAATACAGCCCGCTGGATCGAGATGGCTCTGTCACAGGGAGCAAGACATGGATTAGATAAGAGATCTCGTAATTCGGGTAGATTCAGTGGTACCTCGTCCGGAGGTAGAGATTCTCATGATAGAGGCCATCCTCCTAGGCCTTATCAGTCAGCTCTTCAGGTTTCTCATGATGTTTCTGGTGATCGTAATTCTCCGCCACACTACTCTGATCAGCAGCCTATCAGTGCACCACCACTTCGCTATTTTCAGCAGCCGAGGGCTTGTTTTACGTGCGGTGATCTTGGGCACATTGCAAAGTATTGCCCTCGAGTTTCTGACAGATCTCAGCCGCAGGGTTCTCGTGCCATGATTCAGGCCCTAGTTCCCTCACAGCCTGCCCAGCCGGCTAGAGGCGAAGGTAGAGGACATAGAGGTGGAGGTAGAGGTCATAGAGGTGGAGCTCAGACCGATAGAGGTAGAGACCAGCCAGCAGCTGATCGTCCTAGAGATACTGCTCAGGGTGGTGGGGCACAGCCCCGATGTTATGCACTTCCCGCCGGACCAGAGGCTGAGTCTTCTGATGCCGTCATTACAGGTATTATTTTGGTTTGTGATAGAAAGGCATCAGCATTATTTGACCCTGGGTCTACATATTCGTACGTGTCCTCCTATTTTGCACCGTACTTGATTCAGCCTAGTGATGCACTGGGTGTTCCTGTTCATGTGTCTACACCAATAGGCGATTCTATTATGGTTGATCGAGTTCATCGGTCATGTATTATAGTAATTGAGGGTGTCGAGACCCGTGCTGATTTATTGCTCCTAAATATGGTGGACTTTGATATTATATTAGGCATGGACTGGCTATCTCCATATCATGCTATTTTAGATTGCCATGCCAAGACTATGACTTTAGCTCTGCCGAATTTGCCTCGTATAGAGTGGAAAGGAATTTCAGGTGTCATACTAGTCGCAATGTTATTTCTTATGTTAAGGCTCAACGTATGGTTGGGAAGGGATGCTTGGCTTATTTGGCCTATGTCCGGGATTCCGGTACTGAGGTTCCTTCTATTGACTCTGTGCCTGTGGTTCGCGAATTTCCTGAAGTATTTCCTTCAGACTTGCCAGGTATGCCGCCCGATAGGGACATTGATTTTTGTATTGACTTGGCTCCAGGCACTCAGCCCATTTCTATTCCCCCATATCATATGGCTCCGCCAGAGTTAAAAGAATTGAAGGAGCAGTTGCAGGATTTACTTGAAAAGGGTTTCATTTGACTAGTGTTTCACCGTGGGGTGCACCAGTATTATTTGTAAAGAAGAAAGATGGTTCGATGAGAATGTGCATTGACTATCGACAGTTAAACAAGGTGACTATCAAAAATAAATATCCACTTCTGCGAATTGATGATTTATTTGACCAGCTTCAGGGTGCCAAGGTATTTTCAAAGATAGATTTGAGATCTAGCTATCATCAGCTGAAGATTAGGGCATCCGATGTCCCTAAGACAGCGTTCCGCACTCGGTATGGATATTATGAATTTTTGGTCATGTCTTTTGGGTTGACAAATGCTCCAGCAGCTTTTATGGAATTGATGAATCGGGTGTTCCAGCCTTATTTAGACTTGTTTGTAATAGTCTTCATTGATGACATATTAATATATTCCCGCAGTCAAGAGGAGCATGCACAACATCTCAGAGTGGCCTTGCAGACTCTGAGAGATAGCCAACTATATGCAAAATTTTCAAAGTGTGAATTTTGGCTAAGTTCAGTTGCATTCCTGGGTCATATTGTGACGGCAGCAGGTATTCAGGTTGATTCGAAGAAGATTGAGGCAGTCAAGAACTGGCCTAGACCGACATCAGCCACAGATATTCGGAGTTTCTTGGGATTAGCGGGTTATTATCGCTGATTCGTAGAAGGGTTTTCATATATTGCAACTCCACTGACCAGATTGACACAGAAAGGTGTTCAATTTGAATGGTCCGATAAATGTGAGGCGAGCTTTCAAAAGCTCAAGACAGTCTTGACCACAACACCGGTATTAATTTTACCCACAGGTACGGGACCTTATACTGTTTATTGTGATGCTTCCGTATTGGGCTTGGTGCAGTGTTAATGCAGGATGGCAAGGTTATTGCCTATGCTTCGAGGCAGTTGAAGATTCATGAGAAGAACTATCCAGTGCATGATCTAGAATTGGCAGCGATTATTCATGCATTGAAGATCTGGAGGCATTATTTGTATTGCGTATCATGTGAAGTATACACCGATCTTAAGAGTCTTCAGTATTTGTTTAAACAGAAAGAGTTGAATTTGAGGCAGAGAAGGTGGCTAGAATTGCTAAAAGATTATGATGTCACCATTTTATATCATCCGGGAAAAGCAAATGTGGTGGCTGACGCTTTGAGTAGGAAGTCAGCTAGTATGGGCAGTCTTGCTTATATTCCAGTCGACCATAGACCACTTGCTTTGGATGTTCAGTCCTTGGCCAACCGATTTGTGAGGTTGGGTATTTTTGAGCCTAGTCGAGTACTAGCTTACACGATCGCTCGCTCTTCATTAATAGAGCATATCCGTGATCAACAATATAATGATTCTTATTTATGTGACCTTAGAGATACGGTTCAGCGAGGAGGTGCTCAACAGGTCACCTTAGATGCTGATGGGATCCTAAGGATGCAAGGGCACATTTGTGTACCAAATATTGATGGGCTTAGAGAATTGATTCTAGAAGAAGCTCACAGTTCGCGGTATTCTATCCATCCAGGCGCAGCGAAAATGTATCGAGATTTGCGTCAACATTATTGGTGGCGCAGAATGAAAAAGGATATTGTGGCATATGTGGCACGGTGCCTTAATTGTCAGCAGGTTAAGTATGAACATCAGAGACCTGGTGGTTTATTTCAGAGAATTGAACTTCCTGAATGGAAGTGGGAGCGAATCACGATGGATTTCGTTTCTGGACTTCCGAAGACTCGGAAGAAGTTTGATGCTGTTTGGGTGATTGTTGATAGGCTAACCAAGTCAGCTCATTTTGTTCCTATTGCCACTACATATTCATCCGAGAGGTTAGCTGGGATTTATATCAGGGAGATCGTTCGCCTTCATGACGTGCCAATCTCTATTATTTCAGATCGAGGTGCACAGTTTACCTCACATTTCTGGAAGGCGGTTCAACGAGAGTTAGGCACGCAAGTTCAGCTAAGTACAGCCTTTCATCCCCAGACGGATGGTCAGTCCGAGAGGACTATTCAGATACTGGAAGATATGCTACGGGCGTGTGTTATTGATTTTGGAGGTTCGTGGGATCAATTCTTGCCTTTGGCAGTGTTTGCTTATGATAATAGTTATCAATCGAGGATCCAGATGGCTCCTTATGAAGCATTGTATGGTAGGCGGTGTCGTTCTCCGGTTGGATGGTTTGAACCGGGAGAAGCTCGGTTAGTGGGCACGGATTTAGTTCAGGAGGCCTTAGATAAGGTCAAGATCATTCAAGATAGACTTCGCACAGCTCAGTCCAGGCAAAAGAGCTATGCGGATCGCAAGGTTCGAGATGTAGCTTTCATGATTGGGGAGCGAGTATTGCTCCGAGTATCGCCTATGAAGGGCGTGATGAGATTTGGAAAGAAGGGCAAACTTAGCCCTAGGTTTATTGGCCCATTCGAGATTCTTGATCATATGGAAGATGTGGCATATAAACTTGCCTTGCCACCTAGCTTATCAGCTGTACATCCAGTGTTTCATGTATCCATGCTTCGAAAATATCACGGCGATCCATTGCACGTGTTAGATTTCAGCACTGTCCAATTGGACAAAGATCTATCCTATGAGGAGGAGCCAGTAGCTATTCTAGATCGGCAGGTTCGACAGTTGAGGTCGAAGAGTTTTTCTTCTGTGCGAGTTCAGTGGAGGGGTCAACCACCTGAAGCATCGATTTGGGAGTCCGAATCTGACATGCGAAGCCGATATCCTCATCTATTCCTTAGCTCAGGTACTTCTTTCTTTTGTCCGTTCGAGGACGAACGATTGTTTTAGAGGTGGAGAATGTGACGACCCAAAGGGTCATCACTTGTTTTATTAATCATTTCGAGCTTCTGAGGTCCTGAAAACTTCATTTATAGTTGCCTCGATTTGCGTGTGCAGTTCGGGCGCGAAGCTGAAAAATTCTTATGTTGAAATATATGAAATATGTAAGAAATTTGAAGAATTTTGATATTAATATTGATATGGTTGACTTTGGTCAACATGTTTAGTAAATGGACCCGGACCCGTGATTTGACGGTCTCAGAAAATCCGTAGAAAAATATGGAACTTGGGCGTATGCCCGGAATTGAAATCCGAGGCTTAGAACCCCGGTAAAAGAATTTTTCTGTTAAATTGTTTTCCGAAAATGTTTAAGGAAAATGAAACTGAAATTTGATTAAAAAGTAATGGTATCGGGCTCGTATTTTGGTTCCGACGCCCAGTACAGGTCATATATGTTGTTTAAGCGCTTCCTGTAAAGTTTGGTTGAAAACGGACGTCGTTTGACGTGTTTCGGCTTTAAATTGGAAATTTTGGGAGTTATGAAATTTTGAAAAAAATCTTGAGTTTTAAGGCTCAAATCATTGATTTTGATGTTATTTTGGCGATTTGATCGCGCGATCAAGTTAGTATGATGTTTTTAAGTCAGTGTGCATATTTGGTTTGGAGCCCCTAGGGCTCGGGTGAACTTTGGATAGGCCACGAGATCAATTTTTCATGTTAGAAAGTTGCTGTCAGCACCTGGTGTGCAGAGTTCGCAAATGCGAACAAATGTTAGCAAATGCGAAGTCGCAAATGCGAACAAAAGTTCGCAAATGCAAACTTCCCAATATTCTGCCTGTGTTCGCAAATGCGAAGTCGCAAATGCGAACAAAAGTTCGCAAATGCGAACTTCCCATATTTTGCCTGTGTTCGCAAATGCGAACTTCCCAGCCTTAGCTTATTTTTCAAACTACAAAATTTGGTCGGGGTTCGCAATTGCGAACCCCTGCTCGCAAATGCGAACACAGAGACCTGTAAATCACGATTTCCAACTTCATTTTTCATATTTCACAACCCAAAACATCCATTGGCGATTTTTCACGAACTCCCTCTTCTCCAAATCATTGGTAAGTCAACTTTTACTCAATTTCTTCAAACTTTAACATCATCTATCATGTTTTCATCTTCAATTTAAGGTTTTTCATCGGTAAAAATGGGGGTTTTGGGTAGAACTTTGGTTTTCATAAAAATTGGGATTTTGACCTTAATTTGAGGTCCGATTTGAGGACAAATTATATATTTGAACTCATGGATGATTGGGTAAATTTATTTTGGTTCAAAACTTGGGTTTCGATCATGTGGGCCCGGGATTGACTTTTACTATTCCGGGCAGAATGTTGAAAAACTTATATTTAGCCATGTGAACTAGTTTGTTAAGTAGAATTGATGATATTAAGTCAATTGTGTATAGATACGATTGGATTGGAGTCAAATCGGAAAGGAAAAGGCATTGCTACGGATTGAGTAATTCGTACACATTTAAGGTAAGTGTTTGTTCTATCCTAGCTTGAAGAAATAGTAATTTAGTTATGTATGAATTGTTGATTAAGAGTTATTGGTGTCACACCGGTAATGGAGATAAATTGTTGAATTATTATCAATTATTGGTTCAAAACCGGTAATTATAAATATTGTTGATGCAGAGATTATTGGTTAAATGCCGGTAATATATATATTTATGAATTGGGATCGTGTGGCGCGCCGACCACTTATATGATAAGAAATGGGATCGTGTGGCACGCCGACCACAAAGTGATTTAAATCTTGGCATTGGCCATAGTTGCCGGTAGCCTATTGATATATTTGGGAGCGGGTGGTACGCCTACCACAAGTGTAATCTATTGATATATTTGGGAGCGGGTGGTACGCCTACCACAAGGTATAATTTATTGATACAATTGGGAGCGGGTGGTACGCTTACAACAAGATATAACTTATCGATGCAATTGGGAGCGGGTGGTACGCCTACCATAAGATATAATTTACTGTTACAGTTGGGAGCGGGTGGTACACCTACCACGAGATATGAAATGAAAAAGGAATTGAGACATGAAAGTAAGATTTATTCTGTTGACTAGATTACTCTGGATATTATGAGTTATTGACTGTTATTTCAGAGCAGAGTCTTTCCTTATAAACATTTGTATATGTATATATATATTTCAACTGTACAGGTTTATGTGGGTGACTGGCCTTAGTCTCGTCACTACTTCGCCGGGATAGGCCAGGCACTTACCAACACATGGGGTCGGTTGTGCTGATACTTACGGACAGCAGCAGGGGCAGTAGCGATTGTGGATATTCCGACTACTGAGACTACGAGGTAGCCTTGCAGGCATCCGCATGACCCGTTGTCTCTTCTATCTATGTATTTCATTATGTTATCTCATGTATTCGAGATAAACTACTTATATTTCTTTCAAACAATTGTGTGTATTATTCTTAGAAGTTCGTGAGTATTGTGACACCAGTCTTGGGTAGTGTATCCTGTTTGGGTTTTTTTTATCATATTTGATAAGATTGACTAAGTCTTCCGCTGTAATTTATATGTTTTAATTTTAAAGTCTTAATAAGAGTTTGGTAACTAATGGAAATGTAAGTAATATTTGGCTTGCCTAGCTTCCACTAGTAGGCGCCATCATGACTTCCGATGGTGGGAAATCCGGGTCGTGACACTTTTAGACTTGGGTGCGAACTGTCACACCCCAATTCAAGGGACATGACCGGCGCCAGACCGGGTAGCCCTAGTCAACCGGACCTGGTTGCCTTTCCATCCCACGCGTTACCTGTAAGGCCCCGTAAAATTTTTGTGCATAAAACCTACGCGGTTCGGACCCTTGGTAGTGATTTAAGCTTCGAAAATATAGAGAAATAATTTTTCCAGAAAAATGTCAAATATGCGGTCAAGAATGCGACCGCAAACCTGACATGCGGACCGCATTCTGACCGCAAATCGTTCCAGAGAGTTGCCCAAAATCGTGTCAAAAGTGCGGTCGATATGCGATCGCATGTCAAATCTGCGGTGCACTTTTGCGACCGCGGAATCAACATGCGGTCCGCATAGTGACCGCATTCCTTAACAGAACCTGCACAACTTTGAGGCCATTCTGCGGTCACTTTGCGGACCGCATGTGGATTCTGCGGTCGCATAGTGACCGCATATTCGACCTCGGCCCGGATTTTTGTAATATTTTGACCCGATCTCTTCTTTAATATAACACACTTCTTCTTCATTTTATCATATTATCTTACCAAAAATTAGAGAGAGAAGAGAGGGTTTTTAGAGAGAGAAATCTTTCATCTTCAAAGATTGTTTCAACCATTTAATTCCAAGGGATCCTAGGGCAAGGATTCAACTTCCCAATCTTTTCAAGGTAAAAACCCTAACTATTTTCTTTGATTTTCAGTTTTAATTGGGTAAAGAGAGGTTTGCATATAATAGCTTTTGAAGATAAAAATTTTTACACTCATGCATGATTATTGAACTTGATTTCTAGTAAAAAGAAGTGAGTAGAAGTAAGAGTCTTCAAGAACAAGGTTGGAAAGAGTAGGATATCTTGGGTAAGCATAAAGTAGGAGGAAAAATCATCACCAGGTATGTATGGCTAATTTTGATTCTCGTAAAATCGCCCATATGTGTGAAATTGTTTGGCATGTGTTAATTTGAGAGATTTTATGTGATTTTTCGATATCATTGTTGGGTATACAATTGATGATTGAACTTTATGTGGTATGGTATAAAATATGAATTGAAAGATAAAAAGGTAATCGAGGTTGGTAAAGAATTGGGAACAACCATTGTGATGGCACATTTGGCTTATTGTGGAAAGACTTTGAGACACCTTAATTGTGGTGAATTGTTGAACATGATTATGTGGGCATTTTCGATTTTGGAATACTTGTAACATGGTTGTGATATTGAATTGAGAAGAAATTGAGAACATGAACCAATGTGTAAGTTGCTTATTTGAACTTGTTGAAATTGTGTGTAGTACCTTATCTGCTCGTTTGAAATTGTTGTGTTTTCAACTGTAAGGCGGGGTCGTGTTGCGCGCCGCAACGTGGTGAAATAAGGTGTGGGTTGGGGTGATAAGGGTGGCCGAGGTAATAAGGGTGGTCAGGGGCAATAAGGATGGAAAGCGATCGAAATCGCTATTGAAAATTGATACAAAAATCAATAATGTGAAATTGTGAAAGGAGACAGCGGGAGAGTTTGCAACCTGGGGGGCACTGATTGCTCCTATGTTTGACTACTTGCAATCTATGTTGTTGATTGGTTGTTGTTCCATTTGTTGACCTTGAATGTGCTTGTGTTGAGGCTTACCTGAAATGAGTAAAAGGTGGAAAACATGGTTGGTTGGCTTGATTAGTTTTAATGTAATTTAATGGCTTGAGTTTACTTGGGACAAAGTTTGTCCATACATACCAGTACAATTCAAGTGTACTGACGTCCCTTTTGCCGGGGGCACTACATTCGTGTCATGATTGTAGGTGGATCAGTAGCAGGCACTTCAGCTCATCGGCAGTAGTATCCTTCTTCTTCCACTGCCCGTTTTGGTGAGCCCTTTCTTCCTCGGGGCCTTGTGTGGTTCATGCCACTCGGTTTAGATTTCATTTTGGTTTTGTAAGGTATAGCCGGAGCCTTGTTACCGGCAAGTATTGTATTTCCCTTTTGTATCCTAGAGGCTCTGTAGACATGTAAACTGTGGGACTCCAGTCTTATGTATATATTGTGTTATGTCGGGCGTTGTAAAAATTGAAATCTAGTTAATGAATCACTCGTATCGTTTTATTTGTTTAATGTGAAATCAATTATGATTAGTAATATATTTGGTTAATAAGAAACAGTCATCACAGGGGTAACGCGTGGGAATGAAAGGCACCCAGGTCCGCTTGACTGGGGCAACCCGGTCAGGCGCCGGTCATGTTCCTCGATTTGGGGCGTGACATTACCCATGTGTTGTTTATTACTCATAAGCCAAATATCTTATCAATTATAACTGAATTAACATTGTACAACATAACCATACGCTTGATTTACTAAAAAGTTTTCAATTTATATTTACAACGCCTGACATATATATACATAGGCCATAATCCCATAGTTTACATGTCTACGAAGCCTCTAGGATACAAAGGACGATACAATACTTGCCGGTAACAAGGCTCCGGTTATACCTTACACAAATCAAAATAAAGTCTAAACAAGAGTGGCATGAGCCACGTAGGGCCCCGAAAGGAAAGGGGCTCACCAAAACAGGCAGTGGAAGATGAAGGATGCTACTGCCGATGAGCTGAAGTACCTGCTACTGATTCACCTACAATCATAATACGAATGTAGCGTCCCCGGCAAAAGGGACGTCAGTACACTGGAATTGTATTGGTATGTATGGGCAAACTTTGTCCCAAGTAAACTCAAGCCATTAACAAGAAATCACGATGATAATACCAGCCAATGAATTACATCAAGAATCAATTAAGCTAGCCAACCACATTTTCCTCATTTCAGATAATTCTCAACACAAAGAACATTTAAGATCAACAAGTAGAACAACCACAAATCAATCACGTAAAACACAAGTAGTCAAACAAAGGGGCAATCAGTGCCCCACGGGTTGCAAACTCTCCTGCTGTCTCCTTTCACAATTTCACATCAATGATTTTATATCGAATTTCAATAGCGATTTCGATTGATTTCCATCCTTATTACCTCGTCCACCCTTATTACCTCGGCCACCCTTATCACCCCAACCCACACCTTATTACCTCATGTTGCGGCGTGCAACTCGATCCCACCGTACATTTTCAATCACAACAATTACAAACAGCAAATAAGACATTACACCAAATTACAACAAGTTCAAATAAGAAACTTACAATTCGATTCAGATTCTCGAATACTTTTCAAACTGATATCACAACCAAGTTACCATCTTCAAGAGTACACACACAAGTATGTTCAACAATTTATCACAATTCAAGTATTTCATCTCTTTCCACAAGAAACCATATATGCCACCACAACAATTGTTCTCAGTTCTTTACCAATTCCAATTCCCATGTCATATTTCAAGTCATATTTAATACCACATCACATCTAGTTAAACATCAACTGAATACCCAACAATGATATTGAAGAATCACATACAATCTCTCAAATTAACACATGCCAAACAATTTCACACATATGAGCGATTTTACAAGAATCAAAATTAGCCATACATACCTCGATTGAGCTTTCCTTAAGTTACTACAACACTCCAAAAACTCTAGCAATTCCAATCTACTATGAGACATAACAAAATTAAACATATATTAGAAAGATATTCATGAAACTAGCTCATTTGAGCATTTTATCAAATAGTAGTTGCGCATCTTGATTTCAAATCCCCTTTTCAATAATTTCTTCATTCCCTAACCCTATCTTTACTTATTTATGTTCATCAATCTTCCCATAACTCTATTTGTAGAAGCATGCATACATAACACTACCATACCAAGAATCATACCTAAATAACACACCTCACAACCTCTACAACAACAACAACAACAACAACTACCCAGGATGTTCCCACAAAGTGAGGTCTGGGGAGAGTAATACGTACACAGGCCTTACCCCTACCCGAAAGGGTAGAGAGGCTGTTTCCGGCCGACCCTCGGCTCCAGAAAAAGAGAGAGAAAATCAACAAACAAAACAAAACAAAACAATGTTAGTAAATCCGGGATAAATCAAATAAATAATTATCTAAACATAAAACCAAAAGTAGAATGACATGCAATAATACCAATCGGTTACTACCATAAGAGGCACAACACAATACATTAATTAACTAAAGAGATCGCTACCAAACCCCACTCAGCCCCTAACAGAAGTACTAAGAATTCTAGAAGGCCCTACCCTACAACCCTAATACTAGACCTCCAAACTTTCCTATCAAGGGTCATGTCCTCGGAAATCCCCATTCTAGCCATATCCTGCCTAATTACCTCACCCCAATACCTCTTAGGCCTCCCTCTGCCTCGACTCGCGCCAACCACCGCCAGTCGCTCACAACTCCTCACCGGTGCATCAGGGCTTCTCCTCCGCACATGCCCAAACCACCTGAGTCTCGCTTCTCGCATCTTCTCATCCACCGGGGCCACCCCCACCTTCTCCCGAATAACTTCATTCTTAATCTTATCTAATCTGGTGAGCCCGCACATCCACCTGAGCATCCTCATCTCCGCAACTCTCATTCTCTAGACATGAGAGTTCTTCATGGGCCAGCACTCCACCCCATACAACATGGCAGGTCTAACCACCGCTCTATAAAACTTCCCCTTGAGTTTCTGTGGAACTTTCTTGTCACACAAGACTCCTGATGCGAGCCTCCACTTCAACCACCCCGCTCCTATACGGTGAGTGACATCCCCGTCAATCTCTCCGTCCCCTTGGATCACTGATCCAAGATATCTGAAACTGTCCCTCTTGGCTATGACCTGAGATCCCAGCTTCACGTCCCAGCCTACTTCGCTCGACTCGGCGCTAAACTTGCACTCTAGATATTCTGTCTTAGACCTGCTTAGTTTAAAACCCTTAGACTCGAGGGTCTATCTCCAGACCTCCAACCTCGCATTAACACCAGCCCTCGTCTCGTCTATCAAGACTATGTCGTCAACAAAGAGCATACACCATGGCACATCCCCTTGAATATGGCGAGTTAGAGCATCCATTACCTCACAACCTCTACAATACTAACATAACCTAGGTTAGGAACCCATGGCTCCCAATCACCCTCCCATGAGTTCTAATGTATGTATCTTACATAAATAATCACCGTAGAGTAGTTGGAGATGATAGACATACCTCTTGTAGTAAGAATTTTAAGAATCCCCACTTGAGATGTTCTTGAAGAATTCAAGAATTAGAAGGAAAATCTAAGGAATTTAAAGGTTAATCCTTGTTAGTAAAAGTGTTTAAGGGGTAGAATTTACTCAAAGAACTATAAAAATCTTACCTTAGATCATAGGGATGAAGTTTGGGATGAAACCCTCTTGAGAGAGCAAGTCATAACCCCAAAAATGAGTTGGGAACACTCTAGGCCGGTCTTTGGGGTATTAAAACTATCCGGGTGCGCAAAGTGTTGCTCAGATGCGCAAAGTGTGCAAGCTTCGCGCATTACTTCGCGCATTTTCCTAAACATTTGCCTCAGCTGCGCTAAGTATGCGCGAAGTTCATTTCGCGCAGAATTTCACGCATCTGACACCTGACTATTAAAATGATCATAACTTTCTGTATACATCTCCAAATGACGAACGGTTTGTTGCGTTGGAAACTAGACTCAAAGGTATTTAATTTGATAGGTTGATACTCACACAACCCCTTATATAACTGTAGATATGATCGTTCTAAGTAGAGCTTTGTGTGAATCCATTTGAAATTTTGGCGTATTTCAAAAATTTTCCCATTCGGTGTACACCTAGGCTTCCATTTAGACCTCACATAACTTACCATAAGACTTATACTCATATTTACTAAGTCTAATTGATGTCCATCATATTAATAGTATATAAAAATATTATAATTAGCCTACGTGGCACCACAGAATCCTATATTACTTAGCGAAATTTTCTGGGGCCTTACATTCTCCCCCCCTTAGGATCATTCGTCCTCGTATGAGGAGTATAGTCTCCCAAACACTTTAACATCACATATCTCTTTTCTAACCTACCTCCAGTCTCAAAATTTTAACTATCTCATAAATATTTCAAAAATTTCGGTAGAGTTTCCTTTGTAACTAGGCCTATCCACCTGCCAGAGAATCACCAAAATCGTCTTAACCATACATCCACTAATGTACATAGCACCTCAATGTATATATCCACAATCCTAATCCCAGTATTACAAGCACTACATTAACATATGGATACCAGAACATGGACTGCACAGTTTTATATCAAAATACCTATATGGTACATTCCAAGTCAAAACTAACTGGTATTCAATCAAACGAAAGTACTTTCCTTCCATGACACATTTATCCTTCCACACAACATTATCGACTTACAATCATTGTCATAACACATTCTTAAAAATAATATCAACTCCCAAACATGCATAATAAGAATGACAGATAAACATCATGCATGAGATAACTATCCATTCACTTTACATTTTGATAACTTCCACTGTACAATTTACACTACACTGGATATTACAATTCATGATAACAACAATAACCCACAATTCCATAACTTGGCATCATACCATCAAGGATGTCAGTTCATAGTAAACAAACAATCATGTGTTCATAATAGTCCTTACTAGCCATTAATATAATCGCAAACGTGTTCATCAACAAGAATATAATTTCATTTCAATCAACAGTCCATATGAAGTCAAGCCATCATGAGTCTTGCTAGTAGTGCATCATGATCATATAGTTCAACCAAGTCAATTTGTACCCACATTTTTTTTATCACTATCTTCTTAGACATAAGCATATGGAAATACAAAGTACATGAGGAACAGTTACGGTGAATATCATACACCTATTGCAACCGAATGTGTAATACAGTCATGTTACCTTCATTACCAACTCACATAACATTTTCAGGGGTACACTCACACTAAACCCTTGATGACCCTTAATAGTTACCCTAAGATATGATACCATAAACTGACCATAACTTTATCTATCCAATATATATGTGATCACACTATGAAGCTTTATCTTTGACTTGTCTGAACTTACAATACCCAATAATCTAATACAACGAGGAACAACAGAGTTCAAGATCAGGCTGGAGTTCTTCAGAAATCCATTAATGCACTGGGTAGAGTACTTTATGAGGTCGTATGCTAAGAGACACAAAATGTTACTACTAACAATACTGACATGGTTAATCATTGTGACTACCTCAATTAATACACAAATGAGGCATAGGAGTAAGTAGTACATGGGAAATAGGAATCATTAAGGAGGAATACTCAAGTACGTGAACCACTCATTTTCTAGAGAGTAGGAAAAATCCGTCGACCCCGAATAGGAATACTCTGGCACTTTGAATGTGATATGGGATTCAAAATAACACGAAGATGAATTACACTCTAACATTACTTGACGCACAGAATCTATGCCACAAGCCTATAAGGATGAAAAGAATTGAACGCTTATGATATTACCATATTCTAGACAACTGAACACTTCTTGGTAATTGATCATATATGAGGGAACTAAAAATTACGACCACTTGTCATTCAAATCAACATGTTCATGATATGTACAAAATTCCAAGGTCATATGATCTCAACCTTTCGCGAGTGAAACTCAATAACTAGGAAATCTTGATATTGGGACAAACTCATGAATTGGTTAGATGATTTTAATAGTTAACATGACGCTCCGCAGAGAAGGCAAATAAAACTCATATCTAGCCAAGAAGGTGAGACACCAAGGGTAGTAAAACTCTCCATACATGACAATGACATAGTCCATGATTCTAGAAGTTGAGGGTGTAAAGAAAACCAAACTCAATGAGACAGTGCATAATAATCACTGAAGGTTTGCAAATGTTCATGATGAGATCTCCATAGGTTTTGACTTGAAAAAGGAAGTGTCATAGTGATACATAGAAGGGCATGTTATTTTATGGTTGTCGTACAGATGTAGGGAACTAGCACAATGACTTCACTAAATAAGAAATACAATTAACACATTGTGGAGACATAAAGAGAGAATAATCATTCGTTATGAGTTGGACATGCCTATGCTATACTATCTTCCAAACTGCAAGACAATTCTACATGACGGACAACCTCAATACTAGAAAGCAAGTGAGCTACTTACTACGGGATATCTCAAGTGGAAACAAAAATTATGGCGACACAAGATCTTCCTATGATGGGATGTGAGGATCTCAATTTTCAGAAAAACTTTATGCACACAGTGACCATTGCAATTGACATGTACTTGTAGGATAAGTGTAGATGCATGCTTTCACGTTTCTTGATAGTAAGAAGGTTTTCATGATGTTACTTGCAAGAGAGTGGATTGGTTGTTCAAGCCATATAAGCCATATACACAACTGAGAAAAAGAGTGACTCGAGAAGGATCACAAATCTTGAATACTTTGCATGGAACTTGGCAACACATGTACAAACTCTATGATGGTGCATGTATAAGCATAAGTGAGTAGATGTTGTCCATTTAAATAAAATTTTTCTGTAAAGATTTCACTGGGAATAGTACTTTGATGAAAATTTAGGAAAACAAGTGGGAAGTATAAATAGTGTTATAACTCAATTCAGGAACATACTTATAGAGCTCAATTCCATAGGAGGTTTTAAATACTAGAACTATGATAGGAAGACTTTGTAGATAATACGTCTCATTCAAAGAGTATGCCTGTGCATGAACTGTTTTGTAATTTAGATTCTTTTAAGAACACATCTATGCAAGGACAACGAAATCATAAGGGTTTAACAAAAAGTTTAAACAATCACCACATTACCAAATAAAATGGATCACATAGTTTTTTTTTATACATAATTTCCATACCTCTAGGCCGCATTTCATAGCCCTTCCATAGGGTTCACATATAAAATTATTCACCTATGCGCTTCATACAATAATAAGGAAATCACAATTACGAATCAAACACTTTAAATGATCACCACATTATCAAATAAAAGAATCATGCCTTTTTCTCGTATATTTGTCTATCGACACTTTGGACCACAATTATCACATCATACTTGGCACCAGGCCACATTTCATAACACAGTTTCTTCTTCCCCGTATTTCACAACATTTATGCATATTTTATTTCACATCAACCTCATAATCTATTTCATATTCCCTCATGTCACAAGTATCACCGGGTACAATTTCTTTTCGAGTTCTCGACACATTGTCTACACTCTATTTCTCAAAAACATTTGACTTATTTCAACATCTCTATGCACAGAGGACTTCACACATTTTTATTTAATATATGCTCCTTCAATTTCAATTTAAGGCCTTCACATTTCAATACATGATTCATACCCCTTGGACCCATTTTAAGTTGTCAATAACTGCACATTGATCATATTGGAATGCATATTTCACAAATATCGGGTCACTACACCAATTCATGTAAAGTATCAATCACACCTAAAATCCAACATCTAGTCTTACCATATTTACACAATCACTTACTTAATTTCCAAACATCTTTATACATTACCAACAACTAGACTGAATCAATCAAATACCTTTGGTACACGTAAGAACATTTTGGAAGAATCAACCATAACAAGTTTTAACACAAAATTTGTCATCAAAATATCAATTCAAACTTGACTTGAAGTCTAGGTATTTTAGCACATAGTTCACATTTTTTACATATCCTCATCTACCAAGAATAATATATTAAACAAATAGAGAAGTACCTCCCACATATATTTTCACAACAATAATTCGCTTAACATAACAACACAGGTACTGCATCAATTATATTTTGAACCTACAACATTTATGTGGGCACCATTGAAGCTTAATTTCTAAGAGACGAGGTTTTAGCCGTATATACTGATGATATACTACATGATCTGGTGGGGCAATGACATTAGTTGGAACAAGGGTACTCCCCTTAATAACAAGTTCTACCAATCACTCCGTGGCTCAACACATTCTTCTAACAAGTTCTTGGGTGATCCACTTGGTCTCATTGGTGGGATAAATCCCATCTTACATGCTTCAAATTCACAGATCATG
The DNA here is from genome assembly GCA_032618575.1 of Nicotiana noctiflora. Classification (NCBI taxonomy): domain Eukaryota; kingdom Viridiplantae; phylum Streptophyta; class Magnoliopsida; order Solanales; family Solanaceae; genus Nicotiana; species Nicotiana noctiflora. The sequence goes on from JASVEL010004538.1 coordinate 160,272, forward strand.
GTATCAAAATTACCAATCTCGAGAGTAATACTTATAGAGGAAATTAGCTCCCTATCTTGAGCCGTATCGCACGATCTGGAATATCAAAGAAATTGGTAAATTCTTAAATGTCCGTGCAGCCCCCAACTTATATGATGTGGTCGACAACACACCGATAAGAAGGGCACTACTAGACACGGCTCCGAGACATCCTAGGACACTTTAAAACCTTAGGCTCTGATACCAAGTTTGTCACGCCCCAATTCGAGGGACATGACCGGCGCCTGACCGGGTAGCCCTAGTCAAGCGGACCTCGGTGCCTTTCTATCCCACGCGTTACCCCTGTGTTGTTTATTACTCATAAGCCAAAGATCTTACCAATTATAACTGAATTCACATTGTACAACATAACCATACGCTTGATTTACTAACAAGTTTACAATTTATATTTACAACGCCCGACATATATATACATAGGCCATAATCCCGTAGTTTACATGTCTACGGAGCCTCTAGGATACAAAGGACGATACAATACTTGCCGGTAATAAGGCTCCGGTTATACCTTACACAAATCAAAATAAAGTCTAAACAAGAGTGGCATGAGCCACGTAGGGCCCCGAAAGGAAAGGGGCTCACCAAAACGGGCAGTGGAAGATGAAGGATGCTACTGCCAATGAGCTGAAGTACTGTCACGACCCCAAATCCGGTCGTGATGGTGCCCAGCACATTGCTGAGCCAGCCTGACCAACCAATATCAACAACGGAGCTAGAAGCTCTCTTTAACCCATTTAAGCATTTCAAAATATGAAACAATAGTAATACTTATACCAACAACGGGGAGACCAAGTCCCAAAATATACTAACTCCCATAGACCGAAGGGTCAAGAGTCATGAGCCTCTACTCTGAACATGAGTGTATAAAGGTTTACAAGATACCAAGTGCGGAAAGAAAAGTCAATACAAAATCAAGACGGTAAGAAGGAATATCGGGTCCTGCGGACTCTGCAGCTACCTCGAATATCCACAAACGTCGCCTCGCACAGCTACTGGATCACTGCTGAGAGGTACCTAGATCTGCACACAAGGTGCAGGGAGTAAAATGAGTACTGCCAGACTCAGTGGTAATAAACAAGGGTAAGACAACGCAGATAAGAAATCCGCAATAAAGCACTATGTAAAACTATAATCAGCTATCCTGTCATAGAATCAATATTCACTGTACCTGTACCAACAAATACCAATAAATAGCATAAAAGCTAGCAGATGTAGCTAAATGCAATGCAATGCATGATATGACCGCTACGGCGCGTCTATATGATAAGACAATGATAACGATCCTCGCGGGATCCAATAACTGGCTCACAGCCCACAATATACTCAACCGTCCAGAAGGAGGTTCAACGGCTCGAGAATAGCCAATAATATAGTATCAACAGGTTGGACTAATCTATAGTCTCCAGTTCATGATCGACCCCGCACTCTCAAGAGTGTGCGTGTCTCGCCGCTATACAGCGTCACAAAGTGGTATACCGGGGTTTTGAACCCGCTGGTCATCACCCACATCTATTACTCACCTCAATACAGCGCGACGACTATTCCGCAATGCCCTTGCCACGAGAATCAAGCTCCGCACGCGTAGAATCTGATCAAATACAGTAGAAATACAACAAATTAGGCCAATGGGACGATACCCAATCAAAACAACTCAATTTACATCATAATTCCCAAAGTTGTCAAAACCCGACTTTCGGTACGCTTGTCGAAAAATCACAAAAGTCACATATTCGGAACCCTCATCTCAATACGAGTCTAAGCATATCAATTTTACCAAATTCGGACTCCATTTGCCCATTCAAAACCTTGATTTTCTAAAGTTCAAGCCTAGGGCTAAATCCTCCATAATTTACCCCAATTTCCTCCATTTTCATGATATAATTGCATAATATTACCAATACTAATCATAGTTTAAGTCCATAGTTGATTACCCGATGATTTCCCTTGAATTTCTCTTCAAAATCGCCCAAATCGCCTCTAAAGCCGAGACCCAAATGTGTGAAATGTTTTTGAAAATTTTCTAACTTCTGATACACTTAACTCACAGCGATTTTCACTTCTGCGGATAAACTTCCGCCCCTGCGGAACCGCTTCTGCGACCTTTTGGTCGCTTCTGCGAACCCAGGCCCTTTTGGCTATTTCCGCACCAGCGATCAAGGGACCGCCCCTGCGCATCCGCTTCTGCGGAAATTAGTCCGCTTCTGCGACCAAGAGTCCGCTTCAGCGGGCTCGCCTATGCGACCAAACATCCGCTTCTGCAGATTTCCCAAGTCGGCTCAAGACCGCTTCTGCGCTCGACCTCTCGCACCAGCGAAGCCGCTCCTGCGGACCAGGCTCCGCTTCAGCGGTCTATCCCGCTTCTGCGCCTTCTTGTCCGCTTCTGCGGACTCGCTCCTGCGTCCAAAATTCCGCAGGAGCGGAAACAACAGAAGCAGGATCCCAACCTGCAATTCTTCCACAATTTCTCCCGTTTAACCATCCGAAATCACCCCGAGGCCCCCCGGACCTCATCCAAACATACCAACACATCTTAATACCTTATTCGAACTTGCTCCAATCCTCAAAACACGTCTAATAACACCAAAACCCATAATTCACATCAAATTCAAGCCTAAATTCCTTAAAACATTCCGAATTACACATTCAATCAAAAACCCGACCAAACGACGTCCGAATGACCTGAAATTTTGCAGGCACATCCAAAATCACCTAACGGAGCTACTGCATCCTTCGGGATTTCCATTCCGACTCCCGGATCAAAATCTCACCTACCGTTCGGATTTCGCCAAAATTCAACCTTAGCCAATTCAAGCCTATTTCTACACCGGCCTCCAAATTCAATTCCGATCGCTCCCCTAAGTCACAAATCACCTTCCGGAACTAACCGAATCATCAGAATCCGATTCCGAGCCCTCTAACCCAATAGTCAACTCCGGGTTGACTTTCCTTATTCAAGTCTCCTTCAAAAAGGCTATATGCCTCATTTTCAATCAAATTCACTCCTAACTCACTCGATAGACTCTAACACTGATATAAAATCATAAAACATGTATTTTACAACATAACGGGGTGGTAATTCCCGTGACGACGGGCCGGGTCGTCACAGTAAGATTATTATCCCACCAGCCACGAAGTTGGCCAGTAAAGCCAGCGATTATCATTTTAGCAATAGTTTTATCTGTAATGCCCGCTCGACCTCCCAAGTGGCCTCCTCCACGGGTCGACCTCTCTACTGAACCTTAACTGATGCAATCTCCTTAGACCTCAATTTTCTCACCTGTCGTCCCAAAATGGCAATAGGCTCCACATCATAGGATAGATCACCATCAAGCTCAATGGTGCTGAAATCTAATACATGAGACGGATCTCCAATGTACTTCCGGAGCATAGACACATGGAATACTGGATGAACGCTGGATAAGCTGGGCGGCAAGGCCAACTCATATGCCACCTCTCCAACTCTCCTAAGTATCTCAAAAGGACCAATGTACCTAGGACTCAACTTTCCTTTCTTCCCAAACCTCATGACACCCTTCATAGGTGAAATCTTCAACAATACTCGTCACCAACCATGAAAGACAACTCTCGAACTCTACGGTCCGCATAACTCTTCCGACGAGACTGTGTTGTACGAAGCCTCTCCTGGATCAACTTTGCTCTATCCAGAGCATCCTGGACTAGCTCAGTCCCTATCAATCTAACCTCACCAGGCTCAAACCATCCCACGGGGGATCTACACCGCCTGCCATACAATGCCTCATACGGGGCCATCTGAATACTCGACTGATAACTGTTGTTGTAGGCAAACTCGGCAAGTGGTAGGAACTCATCCCACGAACCACCAAAATCAATCACACAAGCTCGCAACATATCCTCCAAGATCTGAATAGTGCGCTCAGACTGCCCATCTGTCTGGGGGTGAAATGCTGTACTCAACTCAACCCGCGTACCCATCTCTCGCTGAAATGCTCTCCAAAACTGAGAAGTGAACTGAGTACCCCTGTCGGATATGATAGACACTGGAACTCCATGCAACCGAACAATCTCTCGAATAAAGATCGCCGCCAACCGCTCCGATGAGTAGGTAGTACTAACTGGAATGAAGTGAGCTGACTTGGTCAGTCTATCCACAATCACCCATACAGAATCAAACTTTCTCGCCGTCCGAGGGAGTCCAGTAACAAAGTCTATAGTGATCCTCTCCCATTTCCACTCAGGAATAACAATGCGCTGAAATACACCGCCGGGCCTCTGATGCTCGTACTTAACCTGCTGACAGTTGAGGCACCGTGCTACATGTTTGACAATGTCCATTTTCATCTTTCTCCACCAATAGTGCTGTTTCAAATCTTGATACATCTTAGCGGCTCCTGGATGGATAGAATACCGCGAGGTATGGGCCTCCTCCAAAATCAACTCACGAAGGCCATCAACATTGGGCACACATATCCGGCCCTGCATCCTCAATACGCCGTCACTATCAATGGTGACATCTCTAGCATCATCATGCTGAACTCTGTCCCTAAGGACAACCAAATGTGGATCATCATACTGGCGCTCACGAATACAATCATATAGAGATGACCGAGATACAACACAAGCCAATAACCTGCTGGGCTCCGAAACATCTAACCTCACTAGCCGATTGGCTAGCACCTGAACATCATAAGCAAATAGCCTCTCCTCAGCTGGAATATATGCCAAGCTCCCCATACTGACTGCCTTCCGGCTCAGAGCATCGGCCACCACATTGGCCTTCCCCGGATGATATAATATAGTAATGTCATAATCCTTCAGCAACTCAAGCCATCTCCGCTGTCTCAAATTAAGGTCTTTCTGTTTGAACAAGTGCTGGAGACTACGATGGTCGGTATACACCTCACAAGACATGCCGTACAAATAGTGCCTCCAAATCTTCAAGGCATGAACAATGGCGGCTAGCTCCAAATCATGAACAGGATAGTTCTTCTCACGTGGCTTCAACTGCCGAGAAGCATAAGCAATCACCTTACCTTCCTGCATCAACACACAACCTATCCCCACTCTCGAGACATCACAGTAAACAGTATATGAACCTGAAGCTGATGGCAATACTAACACTGGAGCCGTGGTCAAAGCCGTCTTGAGCTTCTGAAAGCTCTCCTCGCACTCATCCGACCACACGAATGGTGCACCCTTCTGGGTCAATTTAGTCAATGAAGAAGCAATGGATGAAAATCCCTGAACAAACCGGCGATAATATCCCAGCCAAGAAAACTCCTGATCTCTGTAGCTGAGGACGGTCTAGGCCAACTCTGCACCGCCTCTATCTTTTTCTGATCAACCTGAATACCATCACGAGACACCACATGTCCCATAAATGCCACGGACTCGAGCCAAAACTCACACTTGGAGAATTTAGCATATAGCTTCTCCTCCCTCAATCTCTGCAACACAATACTCAAATGTTGAGCATGCTCCTCCCGACTACGGGAGTAGACTAGAATGTCATCAATGAACACAATCACAAATGAATCCAAATAGGGCCTGAACACACTGTTCATCAGATGCATAAATGATGCTGGGGCGTTGGTCAGCCCAAAAGACATCACAAGAAACTCATAGTGACCATATCGGGTCCTGAATGCAGTCTTCATAATATCCGAGTCCCCGATCTTCAGCTGATGATAGCCCGAACGAAGATCGATCTTAGAAAACACCCTCGCACCCTGTAACTGATCAAACAAATCATCTATGCGCGGTAGAGGGTACTTGTTCTTCACCGTCACTTTGTTCAATTGCCTATAATCAATACACATTCGCATGGAACCATCTTTCTTTTTAACAAATAATACCGGCGCACCCCACGGGGACACACTAGGACGGATGAAACCCTTATCCAGAAGTTCTTGAAGTTGCTCTTTCAGTTCTTTCAACTCAGTTGGTGCCATCCGATAAGGAGGAATAGATATAGGCTGAGTGCCCGGCACCAAGTCAATGCCAAAATCAACATCCCTGTCCGGCGGCATGCCCGGCAGGTCTAAGGGAAATACATCTGGAAAGTCCCTCACAACAGGTACAGAATCAATGCTAGGAGACTCAGCTCCCACATCTCTCACAAAAGCTAAATACGATAAACACCCTTTTTCAACCATCTTCTAAGCTTTTAGGAACGAAATAACACGGCTAGGGACGAAATCGGTCGAACCCCGCCACTCAATCTGAGAAATACCAGGAATGGCCAACGTAACTGTCTTAGCATGAGAGTCCAATATAGCATGGTACGGAGACAACCAGTCCATACCCAATATAACATCAAAGTCCACCATCCCCAACAATAACAACTCTGCCTGGGTCTCCAGACCCCCAATAGATATAACACAGGATCTATAGACATGATCCACAACAATCGTATCACCCACTGGGGTGGATACATGAACAGGTAAATCAAGACTACCATGAGTCGAACCCAAATGATGTGCAAAATAAGAGGACACGTAAGAATATGTGGACCCCGGATCAAATAAAACAGAGGCATCTCTCTGACGGACAGAAATGATACCCGTAATCACCGCATCGGAGGCAACCGCATCACGCCCGTCGTGAAGTGCATAGAACCGTGCCTCGGCCTCCACCGGATCTCTCCTCGCCCCCGGGGCAACCACGAGAAGACCGACCTCCACCTCTACTAGACCGAGATGGTGCCGAAGAGGAGGGCTGATCCCTCTGCTGAGTCCCGCCCCTACGTAGTCGAGGGCACTGTCTCCTCACGTGGCCAAACTCACCACACTCATAACATGCACTCGGTGCCGGAGAAGCAGGTGTTGCACTCGGGCCGGGAGGGCACCAAGCGATGACCGACCCCGCTGAAACCCCCGTCGACCACGACCATAAGAACCTCTGCTCTGCTCTGGGCGCCCTGAATGAGAAGGTCTAGATGAGCGACCTCTCCTCTGCTGGGAATGCTCTCTGGACGGAGCACCACTGAAACTACCATAACCACGAGGCCTCTTGGCCTCCCGCTCCCCTCTCTCTCGCCGACGATCCGCCTCAATTGGAGCGTGCCATATCACCTACCTGCTCAAACGATGATGACAGAACTCGCTCGCTGGTCATAAGAATACGGATAGAGTAGTTGAGGCCATCAATGAACCTCCTGATCCTCTCCCTATCAGTGGGGATCATCCATGTGGCATGCCTAGCCAACCGAGTGAATCTAAGCTCATACTGGGTCACAGACATGTCGCCCTGAATCAACCACTCGAACCGGCGACGTAGCTCCTCGCGACGAGACCGAGGTACATATTTCTCTAGAAAGAGAGTAGAGAACTGCTGCCATGTGAGAGGTGCTGCTCTTGCAGGGCCTACGCCTCTCAAACTCCTCCCACCAATCAAATGCGGGACCAATGAACTGAAATGTAGTAAATGAAACTCCGCTGGACTCAAGAATACCAGCCGTACGCAGCATCTTCTGACACTTATCCAAGAAACCCCGGGCATCCTCGCCCTCAACGCCACCGAAACGGGGTGGTCGAAGTCTACCAAATCTCTCGAGACGACGCCGCTCGTCATCGGGCATAACCCGAACCATATGCTTTGGAGCCGGAGCTGTGCCACTGGAGGAATAACCGGTGCAACCACATGAGCGGGGACCGCCTCCGGCGTCCGAAGTCCCCGAACAACCGGGTCGGCGTGCGAGCCGTGGGGTCCGCTGACCACCCCCTGACCGAGATGTCGCTATAGTAGCGGTAGCCGAAACTACCCGAGCCAAACCGGAACACACCGATAATATCCGAGCAAGAGTCTCCTGAAGACCAGGAATAGCAATAGATATAGTCCGGCCCTGAACTGGGGCTGCTGGGGCATCAACCACTGGGGGTTGCTCCTAAACTTGTACAACGGGCAGGTCAGCTGGCACTGCCTCAGCCGCCCTACCTCTAACTCTAGCACGACCGCGCCCACGGCCTCTAACAGGTGGCAATGGAGGTCGTCCACCTTGTCCTGAAGCTCGCGTTCTCGCCATCTGCGGGAGAATAGAATATAGAAGTTCAGTTCTTCGAACAACAAGATCGCACGACAGAGTTCAAGAAAAGTGAAGTTTTCCTAAAGGTTCGCAGCCTCCCGAGGATAAGTACAAGCGTCCCCGTACCGATCCACAAGACTCTACTAACCGGCTCAAGACTCACGAGGCCTAGTAAACCTAGGCTCTGATACCAACTTGTCACGACCCCAAATCCGGTCGTGATGGCGCCCAGCACATTGCTAAGCCAGCCTGACCAATCAATATCAACAACGGAGCTTGAAGCTCTCTTTAACCCATTTAAGCATTTCAAAATATGAAACAATAGTAATACTTATACCAACAGCGGGGAGACCAAGTCCCATAATACATCAACTCCCATAGACCAAGGGTCAAGAGTCATGAGCCTCTACCGAACATGAGTGTATAAAGGTTTACAAGATACCAAGTGCGGAAAGAAAAGTCAATACAAAATCAAGACAATAAGAAGGAATATCGGGTCCTGCGGACTCTGCAGCTACCTCGAATATCCACAAACGTCGCCTCGCACAGCTACTGGATCACCGCTGAGAGGTACCTGGATCTGCACACAAGGTGCAGGGAGTAAAATGAGTACCGCCAGACTCAGTGGTAATAAACAAGGGTAAGACAACGGCAGATAAGAAATCCGCAATAAAGCACTATGTAAAACTATAATCACCTACCCTGTCATAGAATCAATATTCACTGTACCTGTACCAACAAGTACCAGCAAAACAGTATAACAGCTAGCGTATGTAGCTAAATGCAATGCAATGCATGATATGACCGCTACGCGCGTAGCCCGACTCCAATTTTGGGTACCCGTGCTCACCGTGGGGGTTCAGACTCCGGAGGGGCTCCTACAGCTCAAGCACATCTCATAGAGATATTCCTGCGGCGTGCAG